>CABHPP010135220.1:0-34172 GCA_902168425.1 Peromyscus attwateri | reverse complement strand
AGAGAGAGAGAGAGAGAGAGAGAGAGAGAGAGAGAGAGAGAGAGAGATTTGAGGCATGACATGACTTCTAAGCTTTAAAGATGATCTTTGTCAAGCAGACTTCTTGTCACTTTTCCAGATTTGACAGAGAAAAAAAATTTTTTTTTACATGAGAAAATAGACAAGGATGAATATGCACTGGCTTTTCTGAGAGAACATTTTGAGTTGGAAACAAAATATATCCTAGAGGGAAATGACAAGGTTATGCTAAGTATATCACACAGATTGACTTTCTACAGCACAGCTATGATTCTTTTACATGAATATATAGTGCCTCTTTAAGGAGATTTGTTTAAGAGAAAGACTACAAGTAAAAGTGGCACTAGCAGTAACAGAAAAGAAATTAATTTTTTTTCTTATTGGAAAGAGACATCATTATCTCCAATAGTGTGATTTCCTTATATTCATTAAATGTGTTTTGAGTCATGGTAGGTGCTTTTCGATACTTACACAGTTATATATCTTATGAGGCCAGATTGTATTTCCAAACACATGAGTATATAAGGAGTGCACATAGATACTTTTCACACAGTGTCATTTAAACAACTTAAAGGCCTTCTGAAGCAGAAAGAAGTGTGTCAACTCACAAGAAAGAAAATGAGTTTCATAGGTACTAACTTACTGTGGTTCACAGGACTCGCCATTGGAGGGACCAGTATTCAAACATATTCAAGGTTTACTTGGGCTTGTGATTTGTGGGTACAGTCCATCATGGTAAGGAAGGGCTCCATGTTTACTCATCAAGTAACGTAATGAAGATAGCACTCCACACTCCAACACAATGTAGAACATCTCTCATTGAGATTCACATCCCAGATGATTCTAGCTCTAGTCAATTTAACAATTACAGCTAACTCTCATAACCACACACAGAACTGGACATATCTCCTTCATGTGTGCCTGTCCTGTTTCATGAGAGGTTCCCACAAAAGCAAGAAGCATGCTTAGCACCATTGTTAACAAATGTTGTCTTGGTGCCCATATTTGAATAACGCACAGACAGACACACAGACACACACACACACACACACACACACACACACACACACACAGACACACACACACACACACACACACTACAGTAAACTAAAGCATCTGTCTCCTCTGGTCCTACCCCTCATGAGCTGCAGCACTCCTAAGACCTTATGCCTTACTAGGGTAAAACAGCAGAGCTGAGCGTTGTGGTGTGGGTACACGTGACTGCCTCAAGGGCTAAAGAGCAGGAGGACTGGCACTGTTCCTTGCTGCCTGCTGCAGTGGGTGAGCTAACTGGGGAAATGCTGGAGAGTTCACCCTGGTGGTATTGATGAGGGAAAACTTGCAGGCTGACCAACCCAGCTACCATCTAGCCCCAGAACCAGGGCTATGAGTTAGCCCACCCCTAACACCAACCTCATCTGTGAGCTTCCGGAGCATGTGAAGAAACTGGACCTACAGATTGAAAGCTGAAGGTTCTCCATGACACAGAACAACAATAGGACATCCAAGAAGATTCCCAGTGAGGACCCAGTGTATGGACTAAAGGACATGCTGTGTGATTCATTGTGTCACACTACAATTTATACACCCAGACTTTTTTTGTTGCTGTTTTGTTTTTTTTTATTAGTTTGTTTTCGTTTTTGTTTTTGTTTTCTTTTAAATTTTATTTTACTTTGGGAGGGGAGATTGCAAGGGCAGAGGGTAGATAAGAAGGGAAGATAGGGAAATGAATGGGATGCATGATGTGAAATCCACAAAAGAGTCAATTTTTAAAAAGTCAAAAAAAAAAGAAAGAAACTGTTTTCTATAGATTTTCTGCATTTATTGAAGTCATATTTCTATTCCATAGCGATACCAGCATTTTCTAGTCTAAAACTTGGAATTCTGCAGCACAATGCCACTTCTGTGGCGAGGACTAAAGTAGCTATTTGGTGGTTCTAAAGATTGCTCAGCAGTGGTAATGCATGCTACTCATGCATAGGCATAAAATTAAAATAAATAAATTGTCCCTTGGAAGAAACTTAAGTGAAGTGTATGCTGTTGTGGGAAATTAAAATTTATGTAAAGAAGAGCGCTAACACACAGTAGGTTGTGCATAAGCACCAGCTAATCAGGAAGTAATGGATAAAGGAAGAGGATGAGACCAGCTCACTAAAACTAGATTAGAATATGATGCCTTTTGGTAGACTAATTTTACAAAATGATGAAATGGTGCAAACTCTTGGGAAGATTATATAGTATTTGATATTTTCTCAAATGCAAAGACCAACCTTTAAATTTTGGATAGAATCCACAGCTTCTTAAATGTTCTGCTCTAGGATTACAAATTTCCCTAGCTGTTGGGTTTTTAGATATATTACCTCCAGCTGCAACAGTATTGAGGCATCACCACCCACTTTTGCTTCCCATGCACTGACATTCCTGGTAGGCCCCTGCTTAGAACCATTGCATAGATCTGTGGTTACATCCTTGACCCTTGCATGTCAGAGGCTGCATAGTATGCTTTTAAACATAATGATGACATTATAAAATCTGATACAGCAATGCAGTTTGCACCATAGTTACTAATGAAGTAAATCCCATTGCAGCCTCTGGTTCACTGTATAAAATGGAGATAACTTGTTTAGTCTAGTACTGCATGCATTAATTCTTTGTTTACAAATAGGAGCCGTTTAACCACATACACACTGTTCTGTCTCTAGGACTACAGATCTAAAATGTGTCTCTAGCAAATGTTAGAACTTCAAGAAAATTAGTTGATTATTTTTGTTGTTTCTCCATAGTTTAATATCTCCCAAAATAATCACTTTAATGGCAAAATATATATAACAGGTCTGCATAGTTTATGTGGTTTAGAAATAGTCTTCAGGTAACACAGAGAATTCTAATATTTAATCGTAAAATGAGTTCATGACCTTTCATGGCCATATATAAGATGAGTTTATAAAAGCTATAAATAAAGGCTGACAAGGTCTCTGCTATTATTTATTCAAAAGGCCATTTCATGAGAATCAGGTGAGTGGTTCCTCTTTCACAGGACATATCTCATATCAAAGTTCTATCTTAAAAGTAACCTTGCTACCTGGTTTATGACTTGCTTTGCATAAGCAAAATCCAGTAAACAGACATATTGCAAAGGATATATTCTTTAATCACCTGCTATATATTGATGTTTATTTGTTAAGCAAATGATTTAACTCCTTTGGTTAAGAAACTAAAACCCTTCACAATTATCTTGAACAAACATACACATTCATGACAGGCTAGAGAATTGATGAATAATACTGGTTCAAACTACCTGTCAGAGTTTAGTTATGTCCGCAGTAAAGCTATTAAATATCTATATACTCACCACACAACTTTAGGAAATTAAGCATTAGCCTAGAGCCATTTAGCTCTCTCACTCAATTTATTAACATATTCAAAGATTACTGCTTTTCATCTCTGCCTACGGGTCCTAAAATAGCATTCTGACCTGCAGGGGGAAAATTATTTTCTTTCATTTAGTTTTCCCCCTACTAGGATAATCACTTTAAATAGATTATTATAAAATTATTTTCTGAATGACTGAATTGTAATAAAATAACATTCCTAGTATCTTAAACCCCTCCTGAGGAACTGCATTTCAACATATTTTGAAAGTAATTTCACCTTTCTAAGGACTCTTAATCTTTTGGCCTTCTCACTTGGCTAAAGGTTTGGAACCTTTGTTTATCTTCTAGGCACAATCCATCCAGCTGCCACTGCAGAGCTGCATTCCATCAGAGTAGTACATCCCATCTCTCTGGTGTCTTAATGGGACATGGGACATTTTGCCTGTCAAATTACACACCTCTGATAAATAAATTGTTACCACAAAACATTTGTGTGAGTTCAGCCCACAATCCTGCTTTTTCTCCTCACTCTCAGTTGGCATCTCCACTTCTGTCTCCTAAATGTGGACAGTATGACCTCCTCCTACTGTGTATGCCTTTGTGTTAAAGCACAACCCCCAGCTCTCCTCACTCTCCATTGTGTGGCTCCTTGGCCTCCTAGGATTGTCCTTTCCTGATTTTTCACCTTAGTTATTTAAAGTCATTATTTTATAGCAGCTACGAAAGGAATATATTTGGCAATTGCCTAGAAGAAACAGCTACTTGAGGCCAGAGTGCTGTGTGGTATTTTGACTATGTTCTGAAAAACAGAACCTGCCTGGAGTCAGAGGGTACAGCCAGCCACTAGCTGACCTAAATCAACCATAGAGGTTTGGAGGACTGGAGAGAGGAGACAGGAAGGAATAAGGCTGGGCAACAAGAGGATCTGGGCCCTTTTTGGTTGGAGGACTGGAAAGGTAAGAAGCGACTGTGGCTGCTCCAGTGCTTCTCTAATATTTTGGGTTTTTACCCCAATATCTGACTCCTGATTTTTATTGATAATAGTAATTAGATTAACACTTTACAGGAGAGATGGATCAGTTGGTAAAGTGTTACAAGCAAGCGTGAAGACCTTTGTTTGGATAGTCAACACCTACCTAGAAACAGGCTGTGTGCCCTGGAATCCCACTGCTGTGGAGGTGAGAACAAAAGCTCCCTAGGGCTCCCTGGCCAGCCAGTCCAGCTAACACAATGAGCTCTAGGTTCAATGAGAGAATCTAAATATAACTATAATGTAGAAAGGCAGAAGAGGAAGATACTCTTTGTAGACTCTGGCCTCCACATGCATGTGTGCATATGTGCATGTGTATGTACACACATACACACACACACACACACACACACAAAGAATACATATACGCATACAGAAAGTTACACATGCATACACCACTCACATACATTTATACACATGACATGCATAGACTCTCTGCTTAATACATACACAAACACACATGGATAGAACACACATATACACATACACACGACAGAAAAAGAAAGAAAAGAAAAAGGTGCTCAGTTTTTAAAGTTTTACTTTCTTTATTGTTTGTGACTCACACAAGAAAAGATGGGGTTAAAAAACAAAATGGCATTGTTCCTCTGGGGGGTCGCCCTCCTTTGTGTTGTCCTTCTCCTCTGCCCCCTCGTCCCCTCTTCTCCATTCCTGAAATTCACATTCATAAGGCTTCAGTAACATCACCCAGCATTTTATCTATGTCTGAAAGTCCAGCATTCCAGTGGAAAAACGGATGATTAATGAATTTGTCCACCTGACAGGTGAAGATTAATTACACAAAATGCAAATCTATTATTGCCAGACAGAGTCTCTCCAGCAGTGGTCTACCTTGTATCAGACTGGAAAGTAACACTATTGTTTTGAACTTTTATTGAGTGGACTTTAAACCTGCATTTAAAGTGAGAATTATTTACTGCATCATTCTAATATTCCTTTTTTTTTTTTTTTAACAAAACCATCCACTCCTGACAAGCAAATACTGTTCTTAAACATTTTAGCTACTTTTTGTTTTTATCATGGGCAGTTGTCTCCCATCTCAGCAGTGTGTAATTACAGCACTTGGGTAAACCTCTGCCCACTTCCTGGTTAATGCTCTTGTTTGAATCTCTGTCTTACTGAAAAGACAGTGTTTGAGTAACTACTATTTGTTTGGGTGTGATAGATCTAACAAGATGGGTCATGCTCTTGAACGTCCAAATTTATTATATTCATATTAAAATTAGATTTTCAAAATGTTTTTCTCTGATCAGGCTATAATATTTCAGCCTGGGGCAATGTTGCCAATTTACTCAGACGGGTGCTGCACTGTGTATTCAAATACCTCAGGTAGGTAACTAGCTTGCTGACCATCCACCCCCCCACCCATCCATCCATCTGCCAACTGGGCGGAACACGTTCCAGTGAACATGAGAAAGGATCCCTGTTGTCCTGTCTCTTGCCATGTTTGCTGTGCTCCGTGCAGGCTCCCAGCATATATATAAACCATGTAAAGAGGCCATGAATTTGAAAAAGAGCAAGGAGAAGCGTATGGGAGGGTTTGATGGGAGGAAAGGGAAGAGACAAATTGCATAACTAGATGATATTCTCAAAGAATAAAAGAAACAGCTTTGTTTCGTTTTTTTAAAAATTAAGATCATTAAAAAAAAAAAAAAAAGCAGAAACCTGACAACCTCCAGAGACTGGAGGAGATTAAATGCCAGGTGAACTGCTTGAACATAAAATATAGGTTTTAATTTAAACTCTTGTTTGGGTGACTGTACAATGATCATATAAGGTCTTAATATCAGGAAATATGACCTTAGTAAATACAATAAATATTACTTTATTTCTCTTGTATAAGTCCAAGTTTTACTCAAAATAGAAAGCTAATGTATTTTTATCTCAATTCTCTTTCCCTGAAATGGATTTTCTGGATATTATAATGATATACCATCTTTAGTTTCTTTATGTTATTTAAATGCCAAAAATAGCAATAGAAGCATTTTACTTTATTCTATATACAAATGCCTAATTCTTAAAATGGTACATATAGAAGAAATAGATTTAGAAAAATATTTTTTTTATTTTAGAGATTATTAAAAATATAAATCCACACAGATAAACTAAGAAAAATGAAATCGTTATTTTGAAGACATTTTATTTGATATGCCATACCTCTTGAGCTTCACTGAACAGCATGGAGGTGCATGGGTAGTGACTGCCAAGCTGGCTGAGGGCTCTTTCTCAAGCTGCAGGGCATGTCCTCGGGTAGCAGCTCTCAGTGTGCTCCATGGGGGTGGGCAACAAAGGATTCTCATTCCTCAATATGTCTCAGTAATATAGTTGCTAATTAATCCCCCAGACTCTAGAGTCAGCACAAATCTAAATCAGTCTCTTGGGAGTCACTTAAACTTTGCAGAGGTCTGATTCTCTATGCAGAGGTAAGTATTGTGTATAAAACAGAAAATAGTTTAGGCTTGAAACTGAAGAATCTCTGTTGTTAATCTTCTTCTCTGCCATCCTACACTGAAAGCAACCATAAAAATAAGAACCATAAAAATAAGTAGTCATGCCTGTGTTCCGATAAGACTTGTGTATGAAAGTAATGCAATGACCAGTTCTCCCCTTAGGTCACAGCTAGCCGACATCACTCTATGTTTTCTTCCATTCAACAAATTTCTCACTATCCACACTCTTGGCTAAGGGCATATATTAGTTAATTCCCTTGTTGTTGTCATTATGGAATAACTAATAAGGAACTTAAGGAATGAAAATTGGTTTGGGCTTACCATTTGAAGGGATACAGTCCATTATGGTGAAGAAGGCAGAGTGGAGTTCATGATGAGAGAAGGGCATGGCTGGGTCCGTACATCTCAGGGAACTAGGTAACGGAGAGCACAGAGTCTGAGACTAGAATCAAGGACTGGCTATAACTCATAAGGCCTACCTCTCCATTACCCTTCCTCCGACTAAGCTCCATTTCTAAGGTTCCATAGCCTTCTCAAAAAGCGCCACTCCCTGCAGATTCAAGCACATGAATTTATGGGTTACATCACATTTATACAATAAATGAAAAACATTTTGGGAGATACTTGGAGAAACAATCAGACCAGAGGTCATGGAAACATTATCAGAAAACTTTTCACAGTCCCCAGCAACATCAGTAACAAAGTGAAAGAATTGTTTTGTGTAAAACTAAGAGCCCTGACTTTGAAATAGCAAACATGCATTTTACATCTGCATATACTTTCTAGTTGAGCAAGTACTTAAAATCTTTGCCCTTTGTCCCCTCACCTATAAAATATAAAATATATTTCTTAATGGGAAGAACTATATGGCATCATGAACTAAGACTCTGTATTTTCTCGGAATCATCGTGAGATAAGAACTCCTCAGGCATGTCAGAGATTATAAAATCATTGTGAGGTCTATTTGAATCTCCCAGAATGTTATGGCTTCCAGTTCATGACCTCAGCAGCTCTTCCTGCCAGACCTTTTCTCTTCCACACACTGGCTACAAGTTACAACTGCAAAGAGCCTCATTACTGTTCTTCCACTTCCATCAACTAGTTATTAAATGTCACCAGATTTTCTTTTCCCTTCATTTACACATTAGATGATTTCCTTGTTTTTATATCCTTTATTTTATTGATTAGTATTGATTTCTCTTTTTGGAGAAATGAATGTCAAGAGGAGCAGGTGTATACTAAGAATAGTGCTTATATAGAATAGACACTAAATACTGGCTGAAGAAACAAATGAATTAATTATTCAAACTTTATATTATGTAGTTTGCAATGATCCAGTCTGCACAGAACTCAATTCCATCTGTATGGGATGGAAACTAACAAAGAAAGAAACCTCAAACTTATTTTGGAGCAGGATGTATTGAGACTTCATACATGTTATATGTGCTGACCACTGATATTAATGTTAGCACACAGAAAATGCTTCCAATAATTAAGTTCTCCTACAGAGTTTTTAACTTTATATATTGATGCATAGATTTACATAATTTGTAGTCATCAAAAATTTTTAGTTAGCTCTCATAAAACTCCTGGGTATCTAAATGTATGTTCAAACTCTCTTCTGGTCAAGATAGATTAAAATGTTCTGACTAATGCTGCTATATCAACTGAAAAGCAACATCAGATAAACATGAACCTGGATTTTTAAGTAATACTGTGTTTCAGTTTGAATACTAAATGTCCCCACAGACTCCTGCTGAACTTTATCCTCACCTGGTTATGCTGCTCACAGGGGTGGGTGAAATTATGATGGGAAAAGCCCAGAGAAAGAACTAGATGATAAAGTGCATCTTTGAGGGAATCTTTTCCCTAGTCACTTCATCTGCCTCTCCTCTGCTTCCTGTTTGTCATGAGATATGCAACTTTGTTCTACCCCCCCCCCCCCTGGTGCTTTGCTCTACCATAGACTGGTAATAAGGAAGGAGGGTAAATATGAACTGAACACCATGAGATTTTGTGTCACAGTCAAGTGGTTTTTTTTTTTTTAATAATTTAAGTGATTAAATGATTTAAGTGATTGAAACTGTAGCATACACTGAACACCGGTTTCAAGGGGCATAGGTCCTTGGGAAAGAGATGTGAAGGTCAGTCATGTTATTGTCTGAGTTACTACTGATGTCAAGCTGCCAAGCAGTGGAAGAGCAGAAAAGTTAGGTTTTACCCCCAAAATGCCCATTTCCTTGAAGTGAATTCCCTCTCAGCCCAGGGAAACCATCCAGGCAAGACAGAGCTAGGGAGAAGCTGGCTAGAGAAGGACCCTCAGAGTCCAGCTGAAGAGCTTTGGGTCTCCAGCAGAAGGCTGAGCAATGTGTGAGCACCAGGAAGATTGAAAAAAAAAACTGTTCAACGGTTAGGACATGGAAAGTTCTTCCAGTTCCAAGCAGCTCTCCTGGAAAAAAAAAACAAAAAAAAAACAAAAACAAAAAAAAACAAAACACCTTGAGGCATTTCACAGGGAAGCAGGAAGAATTTTGCCTTAGAACTCCTAAAACCTGTCACCTTCCAACTTTCAGCTGACAACTGAAAACCTAAAAGGCGAGATCAGAGATCAGCTGGTCCCAAACAACCAAACTACGTCTGAGGTTAAGAGTTCACGGATATTTACAGAAAATCGAAAGGCCTAGCACAATGATTTACAATTTATAATATTTAGCATGAAGTAATAATTGTCAGAAATGTGAAGAAATAAAATAATTGACCTATAGTTAGGAGAAAAATTCAATCAATTTTAATCTATCCCCAAGAGACAATGAAGAAAGCATAGTTGAACATTAAAATTGTTACAACTTTATTCTGTTTGGCTGAGAAGCTGAATGACAGATTGGATGTGCTAATGCCAGGCATGGGAGAGAGTTTCACAGTGCCAAATTAGACTTTAAGGAATTCAAACTAAAAATTATACTTTAAGACATTCAAACTTAATGTCTGAAATTTTAAAATAATTCACTGTATAGATCGACAGCAGATTAAACATTAAGAAAGAAAAGATCGTGGAGATAAGGTTCAATAAAGGGACTTACAGAAGGAAACAGGAAACAGCAGCAGGTATCCCTGGGACAGTTCAGTAGGATAATTTTAAAAGGCCTACTGTTTGCTTTAGCTAAATAGAAGAAAGAAAGAAGGAGACAGAAGAATATATGAAACTATTTTAAATTTTTATGAACATCACAAACTCACAGATTCAAGAATCTCACCCAACCTAAACCATAATAAAAATAAAGGAAACGATAGAAAAATGTACCATCACCAAATTGTTTAAAGCCAGTGACTTAAAAGTTCCCATAAATGTAACATTTCATAAACAAAGGGCATACTTTTTCTTTTTCTTCTTCTTGGTCTCTTTTCAGATGCTGACCAGAGCCTGTCTGTTTTCTCTGGGACTAGAGACTTCTTAATCTTTTTTTTTTTTTGTCTTAATTGAAAATAGATTTGTTTCATACACTATATTCTGATTATATTCTCCCATCCCCCTACTCTTCCCAGGTCTTCCCCACCTCCCATCCCAACCAGATCCACACCCTTTCTTCCTCTCCTCATAAAGCAAACAGGTGTCTAAGGAATGCCAATTTAAAAGATAAGATCAAAAACAAACAAATCAGAATATGACAAAACAACCAAACAAGAAAAAGAACTGAGAAAACACATGCAGATGTAGACACGCATCCACACACACAGGAATCACATAGAACCCCAGTCCCGAGGGCTAGCCTCTCTTCCTCTGAAGCTTCCTTTTGACTGTGAAGCTGCTTGTCTGCGCTTTGGCTGATCTCCATGCTACCCTATGTCAGACAGCAAGGGGGTTTGTTTGTTTTGTTTTGTTTTTATTTGTTTTGTCTTTCTTTCCTCTTCTCTGTCATCTTCCTCTGGAAAGATGTTGAGATTTCTAGCTTTAAAAACCCTGGGATTTGTCCTTAAAATTTGTTTTGGTTTTTTTTGTTTGTTTGTTTGTTTTTCTAGACAGGGTTTCTCTGTGTAGCTTTGCACCTTTCCTGGATCTCCCTCTGTAGACCAGGCTGGCCTCAAACTCACAAAGATCTGCCTGGCTCTGCCTCCCAAGTGCTGGGATTAAAGGTGTGCGCCACCACCACCCGGCTGTCTTTAAAATTTTTAAAGTCTAACAAAATTGTCCTCATGGTCAAAAAAAAAAAAGGCTGGGAACACCCACACCCACTGAGTGTAGCTAGCATTTCAGTGACAGCTGGACCTACATCTACACAAAGGAATGTGGTCACAAATGGAACATTATGAGGGAAAGCTGTATGCAAGTTGGTTCTCCTTTTTCATGTATCTTTGTATTACTTTCCACCTAAGGGCAGAACTCAGGTTTCCTGAGCAGTGAATTCAGTGTAGAGGAAACAAAAAGAAGGTTTGGTCTCTGATGCATGAATGGAATTTCTTAGCTTGAAATACCAGTGGGGATGTCACTCTTAATGCTGATACCAGCCTGGTTGTTAACCTGCCTGGCTGTTTTCTTTCCAATAAAACCAATTAGTCCATACTTGTCTTGTTAGATTACTTTAGGTTCAAGGATTTCTTCAGAGAGAACCTTTAGCATCACTCCTTTATTACTAGTGGGGCTGATCACATGTGCTAAATTACAGAAAATGGAGCTAATTAATATTCTACTTGCATTCCCTGTGCTGATGATAATTGAGGTGGTCACACTGAACCACATAGAACACTGGATCTTTCTCTGTGCTGTACCCCGCACTAGGGCTTTCCATTCTTCATTATCTTTCTTTTCACATCCTGAAGACACTTTGATATCTCTCTGACAGGTTCCTTAGGAAGTTGTTTGCATTTCACTCTTAGCATTGCATTTGATAAATGAGGGGGAAAAACAAAGTTTGTATATTAATAAGATACAAAATCAAAGATGCAGACTCATCTCTAAAAGACAACACATTAAGGTTAGGGAAACATTTAGAATTCCTCTACCAGCCCTAGGTGTAAACTTTTCAGACTCAGTACAGTCTATAGGATCAGGGAGAATCACTGAGCATAGTATCCCAAGACCCACATGTACATTATTTCAGAAATAGTTTCAGAAAAGAAAAATACTTCTCTGTATTTTCCTTCATCAGTCTCTTGATGAACCATTGTGGGCATAAACTAAGCAATAGTCTTTGTGCTGACACTGAATATTCAAGCATGAATAAAAGGTGAATGTTATCCTAAAGAAAACACATAAGACAATTAAATATAACTTTATAAGTGCCATACATGGTCAATTTACTTAATGATTGATCTGACAAATACTTATTATGGTATTACAGGTTGAATTATAACCTCTAAATAACATGTTTAATTTTCAATGTCTAGTATCTGCGAATGTGACCATATTTGGAAATACATTTACAGATTTAACTAAGTAAAGGTATGCCCGTTGTAGTGTACCTTAACACACATGTCTGCTGTCATTTTAGAAAGGGAAATCTGGATGCCACACATGCACGGGGTGGAAATCATGTGAAGATTGGAGGAAGGTCATCGGACACAATGACAATGGGCTTTACAAGCACAGTGGGAAGCATTGAGCCTGATTCTAGTCAGTCCTCAATTGACTAACCTAACAGCGTTGACCTAGGAGTTCCCCATTCCAGAACTGAGGGGAATTGCTTTCTTTATGCAACTGTCAAATGTGGTGCTATGTTCTGGCAGTGCTGGGAGCTGGTATATGTGAGCAAGCATTGAATAAAACACATTGCCTTCAGTAGTGTCAGACCAAATGATTGAAACAGTTGAATAAGTGGAGAAAATATCTATAATAATAAATAAAATCAGACAGGGCTTTTGAAGCACATGGTAAAATCATGATGATATCTTGAGCAAGATACCAAAAATCAATTAGGATCAAATAGAAAAGAAAAGAATGGTCCAGTGAAGCACAAGCTGGGTTGAGCTCTGCCCAAAGACCAATGGGTGTCTTTATCATCCTCCCCTTGATACTGAAGCAGTGGTCCCCTCTTATAGCAGGACTGACCTTACGCCAGGGCACAAGCAGCCTTGCCAAAAGACCAGGCCTCAGTTCCGGGTTTCCAGGGCTGAACTGGCCCTCCCAGGGATAACCACAGCCTAGGGCCAGCCAATCAAAAGGTGCCCTACCACCTCACGGTGACCAAAGATAGTTACCCCACCCTGAAGCTGGAAAGCTCCCAACCAATCCTCTGCAGACTCTCTGACGGTAGGTTTAATCCCACCAATCAGCCCAAAGGTCCAAGCCCACCACACTAATGTTAGTGTCTGCAGACACTAACATTACCCTTACTTCTTTCGTTAATTTTAACATGGAAATGTATGATGGTTCATCATTCCCAAGTGTGATGAATAAGTTCTATGTATGTGCAAGGAATCTTCAGCTATCATGTACGGTGTTGACACCGAGCCTACCGGCGGTAAACTGCAAAGTGATCTGTTAGAAACACGTTTCTCTGAAAACACTTGGTCCTATATTTAGCATCATTTCTTAATAACTTGCTTGTTTTCCTAATTGAGTGACATGTCTTCAGTTGAGCCATGAGGCAGACAAACATAGCAGAGTTTAGAAACCTGGAGCCTCCCCTTGGCTTCAGCTCCACACAGGTCTCTTCTAATAATGCACTTGGCAATTGAGAACTCCCAAGTGCATTTGTGATTGCACACTTGCTTTTCTCCAAACAGCCTTCTAGTAGCCTAGCACCCCCATCTGCACCAAGCTGCAAGCTCACCTGTCTCTGAACAGTGGAGTAAGGTTCTGCTCCCCTGAATGACATTGAACTTAGTTTCTGCTTAAACATGTTTCAGAACACATCTGTGAATGGAAGGTAGGAGGATGATCTGGCTTTCACTGGTTTTGAGTACTTGTGCAGTTTTCAAGAAGTCAAACTGTGCCCTCTAAGTGAACTTTTATTAAGAACCATCTATTTGCGGTCTTCGCCTTTGATTAACTGAGAACATATACGATTAAAATTGGATGCATTATGTGAAGGGATATACTCAATAGAGGAAATGTTTATATAACAATCTATTTATCTAAACAACCAGGTTTGCTATGAATAAAGCATTCTTGCTACTTTGCAATCCGTATCTGCCTTTCTTTCATCTTTGAATAAATAGTCCTGGGACATGGATACACCCAGTCAAGGCCCAGATCATTGGTGATGGTCCTGTTTCTCATTTCATCCACTGTTTGTGATCAGAACTCTGCAGAGCTTAAAGTAATAACTCATCAGCATTCCAATGCAAGTCACTTGTCACTTAGTATGTGCTTCAGAGATGGAGCTGTAGATACAGCAGAGAGTGTAAACATGCTTACAGAGATACAGGCAGAGATAAATAGGCACCTGGGTCTTTTGATAAATCTGCCTGTCTCTCAAACTCCTCTCGAGCCTTTGGAAGTCCTCACTGACTATGTTTTCAAGTTATTTGGGTCTGGACTCAGCCCATCTATATTTGAGGTTGGTGGTAACTGATATATGCTAGCATTTTTATTCTCCTGTATCTCTACCATAAAAAAAAATAAACTATTTGTTGGTGCTCTTCCACACAGGTTTTTCCCCCCTTCAATCACAGAATAGCTCTGCCCACTCATCAAAAGACACACACGAAGTTTGGACCACTTCACCACTTGCTGTTTGTTGCTGTTGTCCTGGTTGGTTGGTTGTTTATTTTGATATTTCAAGATAGGGTCCCTCTGTGTAGCTCTGGCTGTCTTGTAACTCTCTCTGTAGACCAGGCAGGCTTCAAACTCGCAAAGGTCCCCCTGCTTCTGCCTCCCAAGTGCTAGGATTAAAGGTGTGACTCACCAGGCTTGGCTTCTTTTTAAATCATCTAAAAATATCATAAACAACATATATGTAAATGACATGAACAACATGACCCCAGTTCAACCTGTAGGTGGACTATAATCACTATGAAATATACCTTTTATTTTCTTTGGAGAACAGCATTGTAAGAACTGCCATTCTATTTTGTATGTGAAATGTATCAATTTTCATAACATGATATTTCACATACAGCTCTATAAAACCCTGATATTAAGGAATCAGTCTCCAAAAAGCATTTTTCATATGTATGAGTCTTGAGACTTTTGAAAACACATTGTTATTTTGTTATTTTAGTTTAAATTCATGTCAGAACTGCAGGAAAAGACTAAAACAATGACAAACATAGTTTGCATAAGATGTTTAGAGGGCATTTGCTTGAGCTGTTTGTAATTTGGAAAAAAATAATGACTAGATGCTGTATAGCAGAAATCTGGAACAGAGTGTTGACATAATTATAACAGGAATACTTTAAAAATCACTGGAAAATAATCAGTAAACAGAGACCTTTTCAGTTTTCTCTGGCTCCTGTGTGTTAACATGAGACTATTCTGCACACTTTGTTACTTCAATACAATGTATCAAATAGAAAGTAGGTTCTACTTTGAGGTACTTCCTTTGAATTTATTTGAGGTACACAAGTAGAATTATGAAATAAACAGCTGTGTTGATTTTTGCAACTCTAAATAAAATACCAGAGACTAGGAAGAGGTGTCACATATTGCAGACACTTTGTCTTTTTATTTTAATTTTATTTTATTTTTTTTGGTTTTTCGAGACCGGGTTTCCCTGTGTAGCTTTGCGCCTTTCCTGGAACTCACTTGGTAGCCCAGGCTGGCCTTGAACTCACAGAGATCCTCCTGCCTCTGCCTCCTGAGTGCTGGGATTAAAGGTATGCGCCACCACTGCCCGGCTTTGTCTTTTTAAATGCAGTATTTTTGCCTGTGTTTGGGGGACTCTTCTTTTGAAGGTGAGATGGAGTAGTACTATCTATGGGTCTATGAAATTATATCTTGTCTTCATGATGTAAATGGCAAAGAAGGCTTCACTTCATCTGAAAATGAGAAACCTGCATTTTCCGGAGAATGGGAAGCATGCAAATTTCTATCTGACCACCACGAGTGTCTCAATAACCCTTTGCTGAGTAATGTCTGCATGAGCCACTGCCTACCTGCTTCCTCCTTAGCACATCCATGCTCCTTTCCCACTGCATTCCACTGGCTCATGGTGGCAATAAGTATGAGAAAAGCAAAACCAAACTGAGTCTGAAAAGAGCAGACAATAGCTATTCAAGAACCATGCAGATTGTTCATTCCATACAGAAATAATTTTGCCCAATTACATGTTTGTCTGTTGGTGAATTGATTTACACTCATGGCAGTGATGAAGTATCCAGGATGGTCTAATGCAAGTCTATTAATGATGAAAAGGCAACAAATCTTCTGCTAACAGAGTAACATTAGCAAAAGTCTACTAGATTCCAAACCTTTATTCTCTTTTTAAAAGATTGAGTTTATTATTGTTGTTGTGTATGTGTGAATATGTGTGTATTATGATTGAAACTAAGTATTTTGATGTGCCTCCTACCTTATATAGTACTGTACATGTATATGTGTGAAGAATACCAAAAATTTCTCAGTTAATCTACAATATGCCCTAGGAGCATCTGTACCCCCACTCTGCCTCTCATCTGAAAGGTTATTTACCTGGTGGTCTCACTTATGGCTCGACATTTCTCCTCTGTCCCGCCACTGGTAAACAGCCATCTACTCTGATTCTGATTATGTGCATTTGATTTTTCTAAAAGGCTGATAGATAAATGAGATTTAGCAGTGTTATTTTTAGAAACCCGTGTTCAAATTCATGTCTTGCTCTATATTAATTGTGTATACATGGTTAAGTCAATGTGTGGAGTATCATCAATTTAGTAGGGAAAATAGCTCTGCTTACTAGACAACGTGCGAGAATGAGGTCAAATGTTACATGTGCTCAGTCCCAAATGCTCAAAGGCAGGAAGAACTGCCTGGGCCCTCCTCATCTCCGCACCTGTGCTCTCAGAAGTAATCTCCCCATCAAGTACGTACTTTATGTACTTGTCACTCATACTTTATCTTTTATGTTTTAATGTAATGAGAGCTATAGATACAATTTTTTCATTGCCCATGTTTCATAGACTCATAACATGTAAAACTATTATTTGGGCACCTGTGTAATGAGCATTAACTAAGATTCAGGATGGATTGCATCTGTAGTACTGACTGACATCTATGCTGACTTGTTTTCGGTGTACAGATGTCTTCTGCCACAGTCTTGCACGTTTCCTTACAGCATCTCTTTATTTCCTTGAGATAAATTGTTGTAAGGAGCTTTAGTTCCCAACTTAGACCTAGTACATACTAAATTCTTTTCCAGAAATGTTGATCTATTTATGCTACAAACTGTAGTTCCTGTCTCAAGCATGCTGACCAGCACTAAGTGTGATTCTGGAATTTCAGCCAGCTTAATAATATAAATACAGTGTTATACTAATGCTTCAATTTGGCCTTTGCTTCTGGTATCAATATCTACTTTTCTTCTTCATGGATCACACCTTTAGGCAACTTATGGATTTATGTCATCCTTATTCTTTTTATTTTAGCATGTTCTTAAAATAAAAATAGAATTCTATAATTTTACTTCAATTGACTTTATGATGTTTCTTATATTTTAATGGTTTAATTCCTAGGAGTCCAATCAATAGTTCTTTGTTTTCATAAAACTGGCTTATACTTTTAATGACTTATTCTATCCAAAAATTCATGCACATGAGATTTATTTTTCCTTTCATTGAAAATAATTTTTTCTTAAATAATATATCCTGATTATAGTTTCCCTCCCTCTACTCCTCACACTTCCTTCCCACTTCCCCTCCCACCCAGATTCACTCCCTTTCTGTCACTCATTAGAAAACAAATAGGCCTCTAAGAGAATGTAATATAACATGTAAAACACAAACTAACGTATTGGAATTGGACAAAACAAACAAACATAAGGAAAAGAGCCCAAAAGAAGGCACAAGAACAGAACCCACTTGTTTGCACACTCAGTAATCTCATAAAGCACTTAACTGGAAGCCGTAATCTATATGGAAAGGACCCAATGCATACAAATGCAGGCCCTATGCATGCTACCTCAGTCTCTGTGAGTTCATATCCGCGTTTATTCTATTGATTTGGAGGTCCTGTTTTTTTTGTGTCCTCCCTTCCCACTAGCTCTTACACTCATTATGCTTCCTCTTCCAAATGGTTCCATGAGTCCAGTGGGGAGGGATTTAATTGCAATTCCCATTTAGTCTGAGTGTTCCAAGGTCTCTCACTATCTGCACAGTGTCTGGTTATAGGTCTCTGTATCTGCTGCAGGAGGAAGTTTCTCTCATTATGCTTCCTCTTCCAAATGGTTCCGTGAGTCCAGTGGGGAGGGATTTAATTGCAATTCCCATTTAGTCTGAGTGTTCCAAGGTCTCTCACTATCTGTACAGTGTCTGGTTATAGGTCTCTGTATCTGCTGCAGGAGGGAGTTTCTCTGATGGTAGTTGAGCAAGAAACTTATCTATGAGTATAGTAGGAGTCAATTATTGCCACTTTTTTTCTTAGAACAGTAGTATTTGGTTTTACACTAGGCCCTTGGGTGAATAGTCTCAGGGCTTCGGTTGCCCATGCCGTTTCCAGTTCATGGAGTGAGCCTGAAGTCAGGTCCCATCTTGGTTGGTTACTCATACAAGATTTGTGTCAAAATTGCACTAACTTAGCTTGGAGGTTGGGCACCATTGTAGATCAAAGGGTTTGTGGATGGGTTGATGCTTATATTTCTCTTCTGGTACAGTGCAGTTAACTTTCCTGTATCAAAGATGCAAGAATGTAGGGGTGAAGAAGGCTCTACATTGGGAACAGCTTGATGTCTCCATGTTCCATGAGTTGTGTACAATTGTCCTTAGCAATGGAACCTTGCCACCAGTTTGTGAAGAGCAACTTATATTCTTGGCAACAATATGGGTTGTTTGGGGGTTCCCATGGGACCCTTTTGGCCAACAAATCTATTAGCAGTAACCCAATCCCAGTTCTGGAAGCTTCTTTCAGTGACAAGAAATGGCCAGACCTAAACAGAGAATTATCAACAGAGGAAACTCAAATGGTCACGAAACAATTAAAGAAATGTTTAACCTCCTTAGCCATTAGGGAAATGCAAACCAAACCACTTTGAGATTCCACCTTGCACCTGTAAGAATGACTCAGATCAGTAATACAAGTGACAGCTTATGCTGTCAAGGATGTGAAGCAAGGAGAACATTTCTCCATTGCTGGTGGAGTACAAAACAGTCACTATGGAAACCAATATGGAGGTTCCCCAGAAAGTTGGGAATTGATTTACCTCAAGATCAGCTATACCACTTTTGAGCATATACTCAAAGGATGCTCTATTCTGTTACAGAGATACTTGCTCAATCATGTCAGTTATTGATCTATTAATAATAACCAGAAACTGAAAAGAATCTTTATGTTCTTCAGCAAAAGAATGCAAAAGAAAATGTGGCACATTTGCATGATGAAGTACTACTGAGCTGTTAAAAAACTGAAATTCACAGGTAAATGGATGAATCTAGGAAAAAAATCATTCTGAGTGAAGTAAACCAGAACCAGAAATACAAATGTGCTGGGTATTTGCTTATATGTAGATATTTGCTATTAAGTCAATGATAACCAAGCTACAAACCATAGACATTAGGAAACAGAAACAGAATAAATAGTTATGGAAGGATGGGGCAGGCTGGAATGGGAGGATCAATTTGTGGAGTCAGAGGTACAATAAAGGGGAAATGGGAAGAGATAAAATTAAGGGCCATTTGAGGGATAGTATGGAAACCTCATACAGCAGAAGCTTTATAAAATACATACATATATGAAGACAATATAAATAGATTCAACAAATAATAGGGAGACATTGTACCTCATGATATTTCAATTGCTTTATTTCATGTTTCTATTTCTCTCAACTGCTTCATTTCATGTTTTTCTATGTTTGGTTATACAAGAAAGTGGCCATTTACTTTCATGTGTTGGATCATATGCAGATCTAACTTTATTTTATAACTAGCCAAGTAATTATTATATCCACACAATACTTGTTTTTCTGCCCTTTTATTTTGGTTGAAATTTCAGAGTACAGAAAACCATCTGATCATTACCTATTTTAATAAGAACATAATATAGACCCTATACTTAGATTTTGTGCCCTACAATCCATATGCTGCCACTCACTGTGCAATTTGGGAAGGTGAAGACTTGTGGCCTTTAGGAAGTGATGTCAGGAAGGCAAACCCCCTGTGAATAGTAAAGTCTCTTATGCAAGGGCTGGATGCAGCATGTATGTGTCCTGCTCCTCCACATGAAGACACAGTATCCTTGCTCTGTAGGCCCTTTCACCTACCATCACACAGGACATAGCACTGGCCTCCTTCTCATGTGAGGACCCAGCAGTGAGGCTCCAACAAGAGGACACTGCCAGTATCTTCCTCTGGGCTTTCTACCCTCTGGATCTGTGAAACATCAATGTCTGCACCTTATAAGCTTCCTAGAATCTTGCCTTTTGCTATGGCAGGACAGAGTACAAATGTCAATCTTAAAAGTATTTGAAAAGACAGACAAGAACAAAGACTAAAATCTAGTTACCCACAAATTTGTGAGATACAGTGATAATCTCTGTAATAGTGCTGAGAAAATATTCTCTAAAGGTATAGATATGGCTATAAACATGTACTGTTAAAATATAATGAGACTATAGTTTTTTAACTAATCTATTCTTTATTGGACAAATATTTTTCTATCTACTTTATTTCAGACACTTCACCAAGTACTAAAACCACAGCGATGGTGTGAAAATGGACTTTGCTCATAAGATGTTTCTCTTGCAAATTTAAGAATAAAGAAAAATTACCTAGTGTTCATTACATACTTCCATCACTGGATCCACAGAAGAAGAATACAACAAGAAAAACAACAGACAGATCGGATTCCCCAAGTGTTCAGGACATGTGCTCTTGTGGTTGAGTTCTAAAGCATGGGAAAAGTGGAGTTATCTTTAGACCATTATGGAAAAAATCCAACAAAATAAGAACAGTAAAAACTGAACTGAACAATGACTGTGGAGAACTGACCCACCCACTGAGGGATGTCCTGCAAACTCACCCCTCATACTATTGCAGATAATCAGCTATCTCAAGTGTGTATTTTATTATTCAATTTTAAATGAAAAACAACAAATGGCACTTGCTTTAAAAATAATTTCAAGAAAGATTTTTCTTTGAAATATTTTATGATTTAACTCTATATACAAAATAAATCATGAATTTGCAGATCAATAAAAGCATGTATCTAATACAACAGATTTGTGAAAGTTAGAGTTGGTAATGGATGACCTTCTAAGCTGCCCTTAAGGACACTGTTTTTACAGTTCTCTTCCCTTCCTGTCACACAGTTAGAGACTAGCTTATCAAATACAAGGGGCCTGGGAAGACACTTTTTTAGACAAATGTACTTGGGCAAGAATTGCAGTATTTGGGTAACCCTACATTCACAGCCAGCTTCATGGTGAACTCAAACAACACATGATACTTTTTTAAAATAATATTATTTGAAAATTACATACATTTATACAATGTCTATTGACTTTATCAACCTCTACTTCCTCTTTCCATTACCCTGTGTGAGGCCCACAACTTCTTTCCCTCCTAACTGACTTCATGCCCTTGTCTATTATTGTAATTGCTATTTTCCTGAGTTCAGTTAGTTTTGACCATGTGTGCATGAGTGTGGGCCCACACACAGGTGCATGGGAAACTTATTAGTGGCCAAATTCTTAAAGAAAAATGATCCCGTCTAAGCAGCCATGAATTGCCAATAGCTCTTCAGGTAGGTGTTGGACCCTGGGAACCTATTCGCACTCTATGCTAGAATTTTGAGCAGGTCTTATGTAGTAAGCAAACAAGCTGTTGTGAGTTGATGTATGTGCCAGCCATGTCATGAAGAGATGTTAGCATTTCACAACTCAGAGTATCCCCTCTAAGATCAGGAACAGGACAAATGTGTCCACTCTCTCCACTCCTGTTCAGTACAGTTCTTGAACACTTAGCTAGAGTAATAGGAAAAAACAATGAAATAAAATGAAAATACAACAGGAAAAGCCAGGGTATCTCTCATTGCTGATTATATGATTTTACGAATGTGTGAGACTCTAGAGACTCCACCAAAAAGCTCTTAAAGCTGAGAAACATATTCACCAAAGCAATAGACTATAACATTATCACATGAAAACCAAAATCCTTCCTGTATACCAGGAAGATTCTTATTACTTTTGTTGTTGTTGGGGTTTTGTTGTTGTTGTTGTTGTTGTTTTGTTTTGTTTTTTAGATAGGGTTTCCTGTACTACAGTCCTGGCTGTCCTAGAAATCACTCTGCAGACCAGGCTGGCCTTAAACTCACCAAGTTCTGCCTGCCTCTGCTTCCCAAGTGCTGGGATTAAAGGCATGTGCCACCACCACCCAACTTCTTTATTACTTTTACAAGCAAAATTTCCTGTGACTGAAGAATTACAAAAACACTGTAAATTTCATAGAGGCTGTGCTGAAGTAGTTTTGAAGCATTCAGAGTTGAACTTTCATGTTCTGTGATAGACAGATAATTATAGTTACATACCATATAACATAATTAATACTTCTTCAATCATTTGGAAATTGGGAGCATTATCATCAATTATATCCAGAATTTCCACTTCAAGATTTAATATTATACTCTATAAATAAAACTCAAGTTGCCTTTTGGAGATGTTTAATTGCTTCTAAGAGTCAAGTGTTTAGCTGTGGCCTTTTTATTATTATTAATATTAAGAAGGTGTCTGTGGAGACAATTGAATGCAATAAGTATTTTATCTCCATGGTTCACAATTATAGAAAGACCTATTAGGAAAAAAACCAGTTATATTGATTCATCCTAATAATTCATGAGGCTCAAGGGCTCCTGCATGGTTCAGTTTTTACCAGGATGTTCACAAATGACTGTGTAGTAAATGAAGAATGAGCTCACACAGTGATTGTCTTTCAGAAAAACATTGCTTGGAGAGAGCACTTGTGACAATTGAAGTTAAAACAATTCTAGGTACAATATTAGAACACAGGAGTTGCAAGGTGGTACCATCACTATACAAGACAAACAGGTATGAGCACATGCAGACATGATTGTATTTAAAATAACCAGACTATTGGATCTTTACTTCTCCTTTTGCTCCTCCGTTCCCAATCCCCAGTCTCATTCCCCACTCTGTGGCAGAACACCTGCTATGGTCTCCCTCCCCTCTCTGCCCCCATCCCCAATGGATCACAAAGATCTTCCCTTCCAATCTTCATCCCCCCTCACTCCAGTACCTCAGACTCCAACACCAGCAGGCACACTCTTAGAACACACCAGCTCAGCAGGGCAGGGAAATAGCCCCAACTACTGCAGGCACTCCCTGCTCCACTACAGCAGGAACTCTCTGCTCCACCACAACAGGCACTCCCTGACAACCCACAGGACACTCCTCACAGGCAGTCAGGAAGGAGGACTGCACATTTTCATCCCTCCCTGTGTCCCTCCAGACCCTCAGTCTCATCCCAGCTCTGCAACAAGAACACCTGCGGGAGCCTTCCCTACTTCCCTACTTCCCTACTTCCTACTTCCTACTTCCCTACTCCCTACTTCCCACTTCCCTACTTCCTACTTCCTACTTCCCTACTCCCTACTTCCCACTTCCCTACTTCCCTACTTCCTACTTCCTACTTCCCACTTCCCTACTCCCTACTTCCCTACTTCCCTACTCCCTACTTCCCTGCTTCCCTGCCCTCATCTCCTGTGGATCCCACATATCTTCCCCACCTAACCGCCTTCCCTGGACTTGTTGCTTTATCCCAGCCCAGGACTCCAGCAGGCTGATAAGTCAAAGACCATTCCTGCCTGGGAAGCAGGTAGGCTGAGTAAAAATCTTCCCTACTCCTTCTGTCCCTCTAGGTCAAACCCAAGTCTCATGCCCTGAGATAAGCAGACCCTCTAGGGTAGACCTCTCTTCACTGTCTCCCCCTATTCCAAGAGGACAAAATAAGTAGATACTGGTTTAACACTCTGCTATCTTCCCTCCTGTGAACACCTTCAGACCCCAATCCTATGTGTCAGCTCCCAATACTCACAAACACATTTTACTTGGAAGCCCCTATGGCTACAACTATCAGATCCAAAGAAACTTTTCTACTGAGCAACACAGCCTGTGAACACATCAGCTGAGCAGGCCAGGGAAACAGGTAAGCTAACTGAAGATACTTTACTATTCTCTCCTCTCCTCCAAACACAATCTAGTCTCATCCCTATCTCTGCAAAAGAATATCCGCTGGAACCTTCCTTCCCCTCGGCCCACATCTCCAGTAGATCCCATAGACCTTCCCCTCCCAATCCCCCTCTCCTCACTTGTTGTTTTATTCCAGCCTCCATCTCCAGCAGACACTTGCTGCAAACCCACAAAGCACTCCTGACAGGGAAGGAGGTAGGCTGTAGATCTTCCATTGTCCTCCTGTTCCTCTAGATCCAACTACTGAGTCACATACTGAGCACTGTAGCAGACCCTCTGGGGTGACCTCTCTTCACTGTCTTCCCCTGTTCCAAGGAGACAGAATAAGTAGTTGCTGACCACTCTGCTCTCTTCCCTCCTATGAATACCTTCAGACCCCCAGCCCATTCCCTTTCCTAAGTGTCAGCTGCCAATACTCAGAAACACATTTTTACCTGGAACCTCTATAATTACTATACCATAATTATTAGGTACAAAGAAAATTTCCTACCAGGAAACCCACAGACATCATACTCTCTGAAAATCAGTAGAGGAAACAGAAACCAAGGATAAAAACACCCACCCAACAAAGACAAATCCAGAAATCAGTACCCAGACCTATAATCATCCCAATCCAGATGCTTAGATGCCAGTATAAAAACATGATCAATAACAACCACACTAATATGTCTCCACTACAGCCCAGTTTTCCTGTCTCAGCAGGCCCTGAATATTCCAACATAGCTGAAACACACACAAAAGACCTTAAAAGAGCCTGTATGAAGGTGACCGAGATCCTCAAGAGGAAATTAACAAATCCCATAAAGAAATCCAGGAAAACACAAACAAACAATGGAAAGTAAAGAATAAAACTGTTCAAGACCTGAAAATGGAAATAGAAACAATAAAGAAAATCCAAACTGAAGGAATTCTGGAGTTGAAATATTTAGGAATTAGAACAGGGGCTACAGAGGCAAGCTTCACCAACAGAATACAAGAGATGGAAGAGAAAATCTCAGGCGTTGAAGATACAATAGAAGAAACAGAAACACCAGTCAAAGAAGATGTTAAATCTAAAAAACTCCTGACACAAAACATCCAGGAAATCTGGGATACTATGAAAGGACCAAATCTAAGAATAATAGGAATGGAGGAAGGAGAAGAAACCCAACTCAAAGGCCCAGAAAATATATATACTTTTAAATCATAGAAAATTTTCCTAACCTTAGGAAGGAGTACAAGAAACTTACAGAACACAAGACAGATAGGGCCAAAAAAGAAAGTCTTCTCAGTACACAATAATCAAAACACTAAACATATTGAACAATGAAAGAGTATTAAAAGCTTCAAGAGAAAAAGCCAAGCAAAATGTAAAGGCACCCTCTCACCCTGCCCCTCATCAGAGGGCTCTCATGGTCATAAGAACAGAGGGCATCATCTGGCTCTGAGGTCGTAAGAACAGACAATCTGTCCCTGCCCATTACCAGCTGCAGCACTCAGGAGAGTGGCCCCTGTACCTCACCTGGGCAACACAGTAGGGCTGACCCTGGTGGTGTAGATGTGGGTGAGCCTACCCTGAAGGTATAAAAGCAGGAGAACCACCCCCACCCCCCACCCCCCCACCCCCGCCCCTTGCTCATTGCTGCATAGGGTAAGCTAACCAGGGCAATGTCAGAGAGCTCACCCTCCTGGTGAGGACAGGGGAGAGCTGGGTGGGCTGACCAACCCTGCAACTACCCAGGCCAAGGAGCAGAGTTATGAGTTGGCCCACCCCAATGCTCCCCCCATCTATGATCTGCTAGAACATGTGAAGGGGCACTTCCCGAAGATCCAAAGCTGCAGGATCTCCATGACATGGGACAACAACAAGGTATCAGAGGAGCCCCAGTGAGGGCTCAGTATTGGTGGTGTAGCAGAAACCAGAGTCCTTGAAAGAGATAAACTTGCAAGTAAAGAGATACAGACAAAAGGAAATACTGTGAGACTCACTGTGTCACGTTCTAGCTTCCATGACAAAATTTTTCTTTTTTTAAATTTTTCTCTCCAACTTTATTTTATTTTGTGGGGGAAAGTTGCAAGGGGAGAGTGTAGATATGAAGGGACAAGGAGATGAATAGAATCATGACACATGATTTGAAAGACACAAAGAATAAATAAAAAGAAAGTTAAAAAATAAGTGTAACAGACTTTTGCTAATAAAGTATTAATTCCTAATTCTGGGTCCACAAGGTAACTGAAACTGGACACACACACACACACACACACACACACACACACACAGAGAGAGAGAGAGAGAGAGAGAGAGAGAGAGAGAGAGAGAGAGAGAGAGAGAAACACCTGACTTTTTAATGGAGACTGTAAAATTCAGGAGGGCTTAGACAGCTGTGCTATACAGACTCTAAGAGACCATAGATGCCAGCCCAGACTACTGTACCCAGCAAAACTTTCAGTTGCTATGGGTGGAGAAAATAAGATATTCCATGATATAGTCAAATCTAAACAATATACATCTAGAAATCCAGTCCTATGGAAGGTGCTAGGAAGAAATTTCAACATAAGGAGGTTAATTAAACCCATGAAAACACAGGAAATAAATAATCTCAGAGCAGCAAAATCAAAATAAGGGAAATACACACACACACACACACACACACACACACACACACACACACACACTCATACACACCACCAACAAGAACAAAAAACCAGAATGACATGTCAACAATCTTTAGTCATTGATATCTCTCAATATCAATGGTCTCTATTCCCTGATTTAAAAAAAAAATAGACTAACAGAAGAGATGTTCAAACAAACAAAATCCATCTTTCTGCTGTATCCAAGAAACACACTGCAACATCAAGGATAGACCATACTTCAAAGTAAAGGGTTGGAAATAGATAGTCCAGTAAGGGTTAGGAATAGATAGTCCAAGAAAATGTACCTAAGAAGCAAGCTGATATAGACATTTTAATACCTAACAAAATAGATCTCAAACCAAAACTCATCAAAAGACATAGGGAAGAACACAACCTATTTATGAAATGAAAAATCAGCTAAGATGACATTTCAGTTCTTAAGACCTATGCCTCAAACACCAGGGCACCTAAGTTTGTAAAACACTACTACAGTTTAGATCACATATTGGCCCTCACACACTGATGGTAAGACACTCCAATACTCTACTTCTACCAATGGACAGGTAATGCAAACATAAACTAAACAGAAACACTGGAGCTAACAGACATTATAAACCAAATTGACCTAACATATCTACAGAACATTTCATCCAAACACAAAAGAATATATCTTCTTCCCTGAACCTCAAGGAACTTTCTCTATAACTGTTCACATACTTGGACAAAAGGCAAGTCTCACCAGATATAAGAACATTTAAGTTAACATCATGTATCTTATGGGACCATCAGAGATTAAAGCTGGATATCAACAAAAACAACAGAAAGCCAAAATCTCATGGAAACTGAACAACTCTATTAAACAAAAATGGATCCAGACAGAAGTAAAGAAAGAAATTAAAGACATTCTGTAACTGAATGGAAATGAAAACACAATATGCCCAAACTTATAAGACATGAATGGAGTTCTAAGAGGAAAGTTCAAGCAACTTAATAGCACACACTTGAAAGCTCGATAACAAAAAAGATGTAACCATACCCAAGAGGAGTAGACTATAAGGAGAAATTAAATTCTGGACTGAAATCAACAAAACAGAAACAAAGAAAACAGTACAAACATTCAATGAAACTAAGAGTTGACAGAGAAAGACTATCTAAATTATCAAAATCAGAAATGAAATTAACAACAAACACCTAGAAAATCAGATAATAATGGCATACTTTAAAAGGCCATTCTCAATCAAATTGGAAAATCTGAAGGAAATGGGTAACTTTATTGATAGATACCACCTATCACAGTTAAATCAAGATCAGAAAAGTAATTTAAACAGATCTGTGTCACCTAGTAAAATAGAACAAGTAGTTCAGATCTTCTAACCAAAGGAAGAACAAAAAAACCTAAGGCCATATGGTTTTACTGCAGAAGTCTCCCAGACTTTCAAAGAAGAGTTAACACCAATATTTCTCAAATGGCTCCACAAAATAGAAACAGAAGTTACATTGTCCAATTCATTTTATGAGGCCACAGTTACCCTGATATCCAAACCATATAAAAATACAAGAAAGAAAGACAATTACAGGCAAATTCCCCTCATAAACAAAAATATAAAAATACTCAATAAAATACTAGCAAACCAAATCCAAGAAAACATAAAAAAGATCATCTACTTCAATCAAATAGGCTTCATCTCAGAGATTCATGGATGGTTTCATAGACAAATATAAATAAATATTATCCACCTTGTTGTTTACAAGTTGTTTAACTGGAACTAAATTTCCACATGATAATCTCATTAGATGCAGACAAACCTTCAATAAAATCCAATACCCCTTCATGAAAAAAAAGTCCTGGAGAGATTAGGAATACAAGGGACATACCTGAACAAAATAAAGGCAGCTGACAGCAAGCCTATAGCCAATGTCAAATTAAATGGAGAGAGACTCAAAGCAATTCTACTCAAATAAGGAACAGGACAAGGCTGTCCTCTCTATCCATACCTATTCGATATGGTATTTGAAGTCTTAGCTAGAACAATAAGACAACCGAAAGAGATCAAGAAGATACAAAATAGGAAAGGAAGAAGCCAAAATATCTTTATTTGTACATGGTCTGATAGTATACAAAAGTGACCCTAAAAATTCCATTAGGGAACTCCCATTGCAGATAATTATTTTCAGTAAAGTAGCTGGATACAAAATTAAGTCACAAAAAAATCAATAACCCTCCTATATACAAATAACAAAAGGACAGATAAAGAAATAAGAGAAAAAAACATTTTTGACAATAGCCTCAAATAATATAGCATTTATTGGGGTAATTCTAACCAAGCAAGTATGATAAAATCTTCAGGTCTTTGAATAAAGAAGTAGAAGAAGATATTAGAAGATAGAAAGATCTCACAGGCTAGTGGATCAGTAGGATTAACATGGTAAAGATGACCATCCTACCAAAATCAATCTATAGAATCAATGTAATTCCCACCAAAATCCCAATATAATTATCCACATACCTTGAAAGGACAACTCTCACCTTCAAATTGAAAAACAAAAACAAAAACAAAAAACAAAGAAAGCTTAAAAACTCCTGAAAGACAACAAACCTTCTAGAGTTCTCACTTTTCTGATTTCAAGTTGTACTATGGAGCTATAGTAATAAAAACTACATGGTATTGGCATAAAAACAGATATGTTGATCAATGGAATTGAATTAAAGACCCAGACATAAATGCACACACCTATGGATACTGTATTTTTGATAAAGAAGCCAAAAAGCCAAAAACACACACTAGAAAAGAAATAACATCTGCAACAGGTGGTGCTGATTTGACGTAAGCCCCACTCCATGAGATGGAACCCATACCTGACCTGACACTGCTTGGGTGACCAAGAATCAGAGCCTAGGCAGTCCAATGACCAAGGGTAAAACCAAATACTACTGATTTTTAAAAAGTACTAATAAAATGATTTCTAATGATATTCTGCTATACTCATAGATCAGTGCATGATTCAGTCATCATCAGAGAAGCTTCCTCCCACAGCAGGTAAAGGCAGACGCAGAGACCCACATACAGAGAGAGAGTCCTTGAAACACACAGTTCTAAATGGGATGTCTCCATCAAATCCTCCCCTCAGAGCTCAGGGAACCTTGTGGAAGAGGAGGCTGTAAGAGTGTAAGACCCAGAGGTGATGGAGGACATTAGACAAACAAGGCCCACTAAATAAACTGAGCAAGGCTCATCTGAACTCAGAGAGGCTGAAACAGCAAATTCAGGGCTGACATGGGTCTGTACTAGGGCCTTTGTGTAGCAGTATAGCTTTCAGCTCAGTATTTTTATGAGATTCCCGAGTGAGTGAATGAGTGGGTCATTGATTTTTTTGCCTGCTTTGGGGGTTCTTTTCTTTCTGCTTCATTGCCTTGTCCAGTCTCAATGTGATGGTTTTTGTTTTATTTTATATATTGTTTTATTATGTTTGATTTTTATCTCTTAGAAGCCTGCTCTTTTCTAGTGAGAGACAGAAAGGTAATGAATCCAGAGGACAGGGAAGGTGGGGAGGAACTAGAAGGAGGAGAGGGAGGGGAAACTGTAATCAAGATATATTATATGAAAAAAGAATCTACTTTCAATGAAAGAAAAAAAACTATAAAAAACTAAAGATTGAAAATAGATGGTATTGTTGTTGTACTATATATATAATTGAATTATTTCACTCCTTCTGTTACATGATCAACACTGAATTCAAAGTTCATAAATAAAATTTGTAAAATGTAAAAAGGGAATAATCCTCTAATAAATTGAAAAAAAACTGGACTGCAAAAGTGTCATCTGTTTGTAAAAGTCTAAAATATAATAATCCACATGAATAAAGTGTTACACATGTCCCTATGCAGAGTGAGTGTGTTCCTAGAACATGAGAATTCTATACAGCATCACACCCAATTTAAAACTGTAGAGTTCAAGAAAAGAAGCCAACATCAGTATTTACACCCGTGTTAAACATTTCCCAGCTCAAGGATGAAGGGCCAAACTCTCAACACTTAAATCTGTCTTTAAATCACAGACATTGAGTTGAGCCATTGTTATTGGCCAGGCTCTGTTCTGAGTTATTCCACTCATCAGTCTTCTGCTACCACCATCACCCTGTCAGCCAGATACAACTGGACTTTCCATTTTCAAGATGCAGAACTGAGGTTTTAAATTTAAATCATTTTCTTGTAAAACTAGGTTTCACATCCATGCCAGCCTCCCTCTAAGCTACTTTCACTATGAGGAGGAAATTGAGAAATTGAGATGTGATTGTTTGAGAGACCCTCAAGCAGTTTCTGTGAACAGTCCTTTCTCAGAGCAGTTATTTTTTACTCATATGTAAAAAGTTTCTCTCAAACAAGAAAAGGGTTTTTGCAAGCTGTTGTAGTTAAAAGATTGTGCACTGCCAGTACATACAGATAAGGCACTAAATCTATATGAAATCCCCATATTAATGGAAACTACTCAGAAAAAAAAGCATTAATTTTTTATTAAAATCTGTGAGGCAGTTGACCCTGATCTATATCATGAGGATTTTGTCTTAATAATATATCTCATGAAACTTGATAGAAGTCACCAAAATAGTTGTGGAAGTCACTGAGTGAAGCTGATGGTTTGCTCCTTGTGTAGAGGAACCTAGGGAGTTCAAGGACTCAAGGAAGGGCAGGGCTCAGAGGGAGGTGGCCCTGTGCTCTACCTGCCTGGCTTAGGGCTTCTCTGAAAATCTGTACTCTCCTAATCTTCTCCCTAACTGTTGAATCCTGAGGCAGACTCAAGTGCAGCCCTCAGACAGGCTGCCAGCGTTCCCAGTTCATCGGTAGTGTGGCACTGGAGGTGAGGACAGACACAGTTGTCTGTTCTCAGGTACAGTATCTCATCCAAAGTGACTTCAGGCTAATTCAGACCCAAGAACAGCAGTATCAGAGATGTTCCCCAGCTCCCACAGATACCTTCAGCATAATCCCTATAATCAACCTCTTAGTTAGTGCCACTTACAGTGCTTATATATCTCTGATTGTACTAAACTAGGACATTAACTGAAAAATACGGTGTCATCATAAACTATTATAATATTAAAATATTATAATAGGAAAATAGGTGTTCTTTAAACAGATTGATTTATATTTTAAAAGGTATCATTCTATAAAATAAGGTGGAGTAAATGAAAATATATTCTAAATAGATTTTATTATTTCAGAAACTCATGAATGAGAGATCCACTAAGCATGGACTTGTGTGGCACTAAGAGATTGTGTCTTCCATTACCTTGAAGTGTATGCTCCACAACCCTAGGCCTCGACTCTGCCAGTGCACCAGCTGTGTGGTTTGAGCAAATCAGAAAACCTGCCTGTGCTCATGCCTGTCAATTTGAATGTGCCCACCTGTTGCTTGATGTCATTACAACACAAAAGCTTGGAACAGTCTTCAATCAGAAGAGTCAGAACTTCTCACGCCTTAAACTGAGTCTAATTACAAGATAGATCCTGGAAGTTCTAATCTGATCGAAGTTAATTAAATATTGTCATCTTAACATCAGTAAAATTGAATTTCTCATGAATTCTCATTCATGTTATCACACTCTAGTAAAAAGAACCAAAACCAGAAACTGCTAAAATCTTGTTTAAAATTTAAGCCCTCTATTTGGAAGACTAAGATTCCTGATTTTATTTTTATACTATTTTTTAAGGAGATACCCAACTGACTTAAATGAAAATGTATTTAAATAAAATGAATTTTAGATGACAAAGGAAAATAATTTGTTGCAGAAAATGAGGGGTTTTGTGGTTGTTGTTGTTGTTGTTAACTTATTTCAGGTGGGCAAAAGTAAGGTTCTGAAATTAGTAGTTGCTATTAAGATATGGAAAGAAATGTATAATTTCCTTTCATAATGTACTGTCCTTAAAAAACAAGCCCTTAGTGAGAAAAAGAGGCCATGAATTTGAAGAAGAGCAGGCAGGATTATGAGGGAGGGTTTGGAGAGAGGAAAGGGAAAAGTAAAATGCTATAATTATAATGTTTTATAATGTCAAAAAATTTAAAAAAAGAAACAATCCCTGCATTAAAAGAGTAACAAACCATTCCTAAGCCCAGGGTGACATTCTCCACCTTGTCCCCATAGGTACCCTAGACAAATGGTCAATAGTGTTCTAACAGTTTCCAGGAGACACATACAAGGATAAATGTTCTATAATATAATTCCTTATGTCAATCAAAGAGGTGCATGACAATCCTCCAGCAAAATTTCATGTTAGCAATCTCAGAGCACAGGTGCATCCGAATCTGGCAGATCGTACACTTGTGTGAAATAATATACAATGGATTATGTGAGGATCCAAATGAATTTGAGAAATATGGATTTATTTAGACACATGACAATTGAAGATGTGATTTACTTCAAAGATAGCACAGAACAGCAGGCGCACACACTCTCTCTCCCTTCCATCACAGTGTGGCTGGTGTGTTTATGAAAAGAGGATTTAGAAATGGACACATATGTGACAAAAAGGTCAACTGATGCCGAGAAACACATGTATAAACCCAGGATGAATGCTCATGACTTGCTTCCTTCAAAACCTGCAGGAATAGTTTATGTGACCATTTGATTTTGGACTGTAGCATCCAGAACTGTGAGACAGTAAACATCATTGTTCAGTCTGGGTGGCTTGTGGTACTTATTTTAAGAGTCCCCCAAATCTCACAGGCTACTCTTAGTTTTTCAAAGTACCTGTGTGGCACACACATGTATGTTCACTAAATGTCCCAGAAACCATGCTTTAGTGAACAAGACACATTTCTTCCTGAACTCAGGAGATATGCAGTCTACAAAGAGGTGAATTATGAGTAACTCTACATCCAACTCTGTACTAATAAATGGCAGCTGCTAGGGAAATCTTTCTTTATTTAAATCTTGATTTTCCGCTGTACTTTCTTGTTATGTAGTTGCTGTACCCAACCTCTTCTATGAATAGTAATGAATCTGATAATGGCTACTTGAGGACAGAGGATCTTGGTGCTCATATAAAGAAAGAATTACTACAGGAAGGGCTCTTGAGACTAGAATACCCAGGGGTCTAGGAGTTTAGCTACATCCAGAGTGGGATATCTGAGGGAAAAAAAAATCTACGTACACTATGTTCTTATATCTGTTAACTTTATCCCTCTAAGACAAAATTCTATCAATACAGCTGTAGCTCCATCAGGCATTCAAGGCAGGAATAACTCTAGATACACCAAGCTCTATATCCGTCTACTTTATTTCTCTGGGATAAAATCCTGTCTCCATAGCTTCAGTTCCGTCAAGTTCCCTAGCTTACAGTCCTGCTAATGACCAAACTCCTATGGTTCCAGCCTCTTCTTTGTCCTGTTTCCTCATTCTC
>CABHPP010135219.1:4140-32795 GCA_902168425.1 Peromyscus attwateri | reverse complement strand
GTGGGCTGTATTGGGATGCTAGATGATGACCCACACAGTGTGGGCCAAACAGATTGCTCACCACCTCCCAAAGACTTCTGGGAGACTACACCTGGCAGCAAAGGGTGACATTCAGTTATGGACTGCCCGGTTGTAAGTCCTTGGTATGGAGAGGATTTATCCATCAACATAAAGTCAGAATTGTGAATTCTTTTTTTTCTCCCCCTGATACGAGGTAGACAGGGTTTCTTTCTGCAGCCCTGGCTGTCCTGAAACTCACTCTGTAGACCAGGCTGCTTCTGCCTCCTGAATGCTGGGATTAAAGGCATGTGCCACCATACCCAGGTAACTTTATTTTTTATAGCAATCAAAACATCTTGGTGTGAATTCTTTTTCTTTTTCTTTTTCTTTTTTGGCTTTTTGAGACAGGGTTTCTCCATGTAGTTTTGGTGCCTGTCCTGAATCTCACTCTGTAGACCAGGCTGGCCTCAAACTCACAGAGATCTGCCTGCCTCTGCCTCCAGAGTGCTGGGATTAAAGGAGAGCACCACCGCCACCTGGCTGGGTGTGGATTCTTATAAACAGAATTTCTAGCCTGGTGTGGTGGTGCATGTCTATAATCTTACACTCAGGAAGCTGACGGGAACCTGTTGAGTTCACAGCAAGCTGGGCTGCATATTAAGTTTGGGGTCAGCCTGGGCTGCATAGTGAAAACTTGTTTCAAAAAATGGGATGAAGAGCTATGATAGTGGTGTGCACCTGTAAGTCCTGCCCTTGAGAGGCTGAGAGAGGAATAAGATTCCTGGTCATCCTTAGTTACGTGGTACAGCCTGGGCTACATGAGACCCTATCTCACTACCACCCAGATACATAGAAACAAAACAAAACAAAATTTACTTTCCATTTGGAATCTCAGGATTTATAAATCTTCATTTGTGGTAGGAAATGTCCATGAAAGCACAATGCACTCACAATTAGCTGTAGCTTCAAACTTCATATACTGAGGTGATAGGCTTTTGATTAAAAACGTATTTATAATAATTCTACTGGAACACATTCACACACTATATAACTTACATATTTAAAATGTATGCTTCTCTAATGAATTCTTACTTACTTTGAAAATTAAATTTTTTGGCAATGAAATTGTCTCACTTTGAAACCAGAAATATAATATAAAGAATGTTCTAAAAATTGTAGAACAGACCTTCTATATGGGAATTTTCTCTTTTGATTATTAGGGCCCAGAGGAAAAATATCCTATGTGGGTTTAAATGAAACAAACGTATAGAATATGATGAAAATCATACCAGGAAAGTGACATGTGTTCTGAGATGGAGTGTGTGTTCCCGTGATGGCTTTCTTCATTGTCCTGCTGGGTAGGGGAGACCCAGTTTAATTTACAGGTCCTGACTTTGTTACCAGGGGACTAGGGCAAAGCCTCCTCACTCAGCAATCCTTTCTGCTAAAGGCTGACAGGTTGTGATGGGGGACTCTTTACCTGGGGTAGTAATGATATTGTATTAAGAGGGAAAAATAAATAATAGCCTTGGGGGTTTAAACTGATGTATGTGTTGACAGGAAAGCTCAGTCTGTCCGTCTACCGTGTGTGCACTGGGAGAAAGGTGGAAGGTTTGCAGAGTGCCGGATGTCACCTCGCATCATATGTTAATCATCTTTTTGACGGGTGGCACAACTCTAAAAACACATGCTTTTGTTAAAATAACTCTTCATGGAAAAATAGCACCCCAAATTTTGCTATGAAGTGGACAGAACTATTTGGAAAGATTGAACTTCTCTGCTTTGTGTAAGCTGCCAGATGCCAAGAATATGACTACTGTTTTTGATGGTTTGACCAACTAGCTTTTTCCTTTCCAAGATCACATATGGGAGCATTGTGGGAAAGGGGCTTTAAATTGGACCCAACACACCTTAACATCACCTATGAATTAATTTTACTTTTAAACCAGAGTCTCCCTTTGTAGTTCAGATGGACTTCCAACTCATGATCCTCCTGCCTCAACCTCCCTAGTGAAGGGATCACAGGCATGCACCAACATTCCTGGTATACATTAGTAATTCTTAAATGTAGCTTTTATATTTTGACTTCCAGAGTCAAAATCAGGCAGAGCCTTTCTAGTATAATGTTTGCATATGGCTTTAAAGCTTGCTATAACCCAACCTATCCCACATTTTCTGTAATCAGCCTTTTTTACTAATCATTTTGGTCAACACAAAATGTTGGGTTATGGTGTTGAATATCCTAATGTATTTGCTTTTAATATATTAGAATAGATGCTATAGAGATACTTTTACAGTCTTCCCCTGCATAAAGAGCACTATTTAGCATCATGTATCCTTTGGGAGGACTCTTGAGGGGGGAATACTACTCTGACCGACTTGCTACACAACTACCATGTCTGTTTCTCACAGATGTTACTACACAGGCTCGGGATATGGCTCAGTTCACTTGCCAGCATGCATGAGTTCCTGGATTCAGTCTCCAGTACTAACTACACACACACACACACACACACACACACACACACACACACACAGAGAGAGAGAGAGAGAGAGAGAGAGAGAGAGAGAGAGAGAAATTACTCCATGTAATTATATTTCCATTGTTTTGTGGCTACTAGGAAACTCAGAGTAATATATGTATGTCTTTAGTGCTGACTAGAATTGGTTATTTTCTTCAGTGCTGGCCTTCCACTGAACCATATCTTCAGCACTAAAAATATTTTTATATCATGACTTTATTTGCATCAAGTTTTCTTACGACCTTACTTTATGGTCCTGACCTTTGGGGCAGTTGAGGCTGGTTAATATTCTTACTGATCTTGTTATAGTACTAGAGATTGAATCAAGGCACTTGCACATGATACGTTAGTGTTTCTACTGATTTGCACCTCCATCTTAAAAATGTTTATTTATTATGTACATGATATGTATGTGCCTTGGTGTACTTGTGGGGGTCAGAAGACAACCTTGTGGAGTTGGTTCTCTCCATCAATCTTTGCATGGATTCCTGGATGGAAGTCAGGTTATTAGACTTACATAGCAAGCGCCTTCCACCCACCTTTCATCTTTTAATTTTTGTCCAATCCATGTTTTACTAAATTGCCCAGGTTATTCTTGAACTCATTCTGTAATCGGGGTAGACCTTGGACTTTCAAACCTCATGCCTCAGCTCTCCAAGGACTATAGAGATTACAGGCTCTTATCACCAAGTCTTTACCATTTTTGCTTTTTAAAATAATTAACTCCATATCCTACACAGAGGGATAGTACTCTCCCAGAATCCATAGGCTAACAAGTAAAAAACCAGTGCTGGGCATGAGATATCTCCCCTAAAGTTGCTGGTCAAGGGGAGTTTAGAGACCCTCAAGATAACACAGACTGTTGCTATTTCTGTTGGCTTCCCATCAGAAGGTAACAGTAAGACCCTCCTGCTGAAGACAGCACACACTTTGGCCATAGGACTTGTAGAAATCAAGCTGGTATTGGCCAGGAAGCTTTATCTCTGTGGGTTAGCTTTCATAGTATGAAATGGCACTATGTAGGCTGATTGAAGAGTAAACTCATCAGTGGTCTTGATATGAACCTGGAAAGCTGTAATGAGAACATGCCCATGGGTTCAATAGTGGCATCAATGTCATAGGGTAACCAACAACTTTCTCATAGGGTTTGAGGCCTCCTCCACTGGGGAAAACCCATAGCTGGCACTGTCAATATGGCCAAGAACTTGTGGCTAATTTTGTGAGAGAGTCAGGCAAATGTGAGAGCCTGTCCTAATAACTCAGTTAGGAACTAGGCCTCAGTCCCAGGGTTTTTGGAACTGAGCAGGCAGTTTCTGAGGAAGAGCCACGAACAAAGGACAATCAATCTCCTACACCCCTGTCAACAGGGATGAGAAGAACTGCATGTACCAGGCCAGTCCCCCCACCCCCACCCTCACACACCAACAGCTCAAGGACAAAGCCTAGGACTTGTCTAGACCTTCCCCAAAATGGAAAACTGTAGCCCTGACTCGTCCCTGATTAGCCCTGGCCAATTAAAATGTACTAATATGATTGCTACTTGCTTGAGCCAATCATATCTAAAGTGACCTAACTGCCTTAAGACCTCCCCGTGACTATGCTTAAAAGGAGCCCACACACCTCTCTGGGGTCTTCACCATCTTGCCTGTGTGTAGGATGGCAGGCACAGCATGCTGGAATAATAAACATTCTTACTGATTACATACGTGGATGGTGGTCTTTTTGGGACTTCTCCAGGACCCTAACACTAGGAAGCCCACAGACTCTAGAACTGAACGTATTACTTTTATTTTGCTACATGGACATAGCATTAAAATGACATCTTTTTAAAATTTATTTATTTTTATTTTTTTAATATTTATTTATTATGTATACAGCATATATGACTGCAGGCCAAAAGAGGGCACCAGATCTCATTACAGATGGTTGTGAGCCACCATGTGGTTGCTGGGAATTGAACTCAGGACCTCTGGAAGAGCAGTCAGTGCTCTTAACCTCTGAGCCATCTCTCCAGCCCTAAAATGACTTCTAAGCATGGATCTCTGTGAGTTCGAGGCCAGCCTGGACTACAGAGTGAGTTCCAGGAAAGGTGCAAAGCTACACAGAGAAACCCTGTCTTGAAAAAAACAAACAAACAAACAAACAAAAAACCAAAAAAAAAAAAAGACTTATAAGTGCATATTCTTATACTGATAGATTAGTGTAGTTCTTAGATCTTACCAGAAAAGCTTCTTTATTCAGTAGATGACAATTAATGCAGAGTATTGCAACTGGTGGGAAACACAGAGAAAAAGTGTATGGGACACCTATATCACACTTCTCTCCCTAAAGCTGCAGAGGAGGGGGAAGAAAGGCCAGAGTTCCAGGAAGATGGGGCAAAACAGCTTCCCTGGACCTTACAGGACTACTGCATTCACAGTAGCTGTGGTTGGCTGCACAAGACTTGCATAAGATTAACCCCTATTATATCCAATCTATATATGTACATATATATGTATATATGTACACACACACACACATATATATTTGGCCTGGAGAGTTGGGGCACAACTTGAAACTCCAGGACTTACCAGGCTCAGGGGAAACTACCATGAGTTTGAGGCCAGCATGGACTATGTGACAAAACCCTATCTTAATAACACAAAAGCCGGGCCGTGGTGGCGCACGCCTTTAGTCCCAGCATTTGGGAGGCAGAGCCAGGGGTATCTCTATGAGTTCAAGGACAGCCTGGGCTACAGAGTTCCAGGAAAGGTGAAAAGCTACACAGAGAAACCCTGTCTTGATAAACAAAAACAAAACAAAACAAGAAAAACCAAACAACAACAACAACAACAAACACAATAAAATAGATCACTTTAAAAACAATTCATGTATTCTTCAGCCATTTCAAATCCTGTTTGGATTTAGGTGAAAGAAAAATGAAAAAATTTAAAATTAATGCTCAACCTTCATAAAGTAACTTTCCTCTCCATTTTCAGGTCAGTGCACAGATTCAGCTTTCCACACCTTCATTCCCCACTGACCTCTTTCTTTGACTTCTGGTGTGTTAATACAACTCTGTACTTTTCTAAATAATTCAACTCACTAGTGTTTTATGTGAATTAGTCCTGTTGTCCCAGGTTGTGTATTTTTTAATTTTTTAACCATGGGACCACGGCTTATGTTTTCTGAATCTAGTTCACTAATACTCCGTCAAGAAACGTTTCCTTTTACACTAGAATGGTAACACATGATGACTTATTTATTTATTTATTTTGGGGAGATTGGGGAAGTTGAGACAGGGTTTCCCTGTGTAGCCCCAACTGTCCTGGAGCTCCCTCTGTGTACCAGGCTGGCCTTGAACTCAGAGATTCACTTGCCTCTGCCTCCCTAATGCTGGGATTAAAGACACGCTACATTATGCCCAGCTGCATTTTTTTTTTTTTGAGACAGGGTTTCTCTGTGTAGCTCTGGCTGTCCTGGAACTTGATTTATAGGCTGGATTGGCCTCAAACTCACAGAGATACACCTGCCTCTACCTCTGGAGTGCTGGGATTAAAGGTGTGCACCACCCCTACCCAGCAGCTAAGCCCTCAGAACATCTTATTTAGGAGTGCAGGAACCCAATATTGTCAATAATGATCTAAGCTTGCTCTTTAATCTTCAGACTATTTAGATCATTCATTTAAGGGGTATGGTGGCCCATACCTGTACTCCCAGCACTCTGGAGGCTGAGGGAGGAGGCTCATTGAGAGTTTGAGGCCAGCCTGGGCTATGCAGTGAGTGCTAGCCCAGCCTAGGTAACATAGCAGGCCTCTTTCTCAAAAAGAGACAGGGTTTTTCGAGACAGGGTTTCTCTGTGTAATTTTGGTGCCTGTCCTGGAGCTCAGTCTGTAGACCAGGCTGGCCTCGAACTCACAGAGATCCGCCTGGCTCTGCCTCCCGAGTACTGATTAAAGGCGTGCGCCGCCACCACCACCTCACATACATTTATTGAACCACTACACAGTGTTCTTTCTTTGCTGTTTTCTTTGAGACAGGGTCTCACTTTGTAGACCAGGCTGTCCTTGAACTCTCAGTGATCCCTCTGCCCCAACCTTCTGAGTTCTGGAAGTACAGGACTAAGCCACCACTCCCGGCTAGTGTTCTTCGACATCCACCCTCACAATAATGTTGCAGTGCAAGGCTAATGTCTATGGTAACTTGGGGGGATGACCTCATATTTCTCCAACAGGTTTTGGCTACAGTAAAAAACATAGGTAAGCCAGGACAGGTCCACACCCCAAAGGACATAATGTGGCTGCTAAATTACAGTCTGGAAAGTCCACGGTTTTGGCAACCCTATTATCTCTTAGCAAACGACCTTTGGTCCCCTGAACCGGAGTGCCAACCGGCTATCCCAGCGTGGGAAGAGGCAGCCAGCAACTATGTTCCTGCAACGCTCACAGGCGCGGGCCGGGGCCTCACAGCGAGGACTTCAAGTCCCAGCATGCAATGCAACACCGACGAGCCCGTGCGAGCCGACGTCTAACTCTCCGCGCCCTGCTTGGTGGCCGGGGTCGGCTGTTCGAAGGGAGTGCCTGCTCGTTTTTTTCCCCCCTCACAGCTGTGCCTTTTATTAGGCGTTCTGACTCCCAGGGATCCATCTGGCCGGTCCGGGGGGGTCCAAGATGGACAAAGTCTGTGCGGTGTTTGGAGGCTCCCGTGGGATCGGCAGGGCTGTAGCTCAGCTAATGGCACAGAAGGGCTACCGTCTGGCGATCGTCGCCAGAAACCTGGAAGTGGCCAAAGCCGCCGCCGGCGAGCTCGGCGGTAGGTACCGGAAGAAGTGCCCCCGCCGCGCGGCCGCGGTGCCCGCCGTCGAGCCTGAGTCCACCAGCCCCCGGGTCCCTGGCCCTGTAGATCATCAGTCTGTGAACCAGATCGCTGTGAGCCAAGTCCTCAGTGGGGCTGTCACCCCACGGCCAGGACTGACATTGAGAGCCGCCCTTGCTCCGGCCTCTGGTAGGAGAGAACCGGACGCGATCTGACCGAAAGGAGTGAAGTCAGGAAGGTCAGGCTGCCCGGGTAGAAAAGGCTAACTTGTATTTTGCTGTGGGCTCTCCTTGCCCTATGCGAAGGCACACAACAGTATGTCAAAGAGAAACTCTTTTAAGTAGCAAGCCAGTTGCTAGATCAGGGCTGCCTTCCCCAAGCTGATCAAACACTTTAATAAGTTACTAATTTGTTTTGCCAGATCCTTTAAATTGCATTCCAATTCCAGCCCCCCAGCCCCCCACCCCCGATTATTAATAACGGCTTAGTCATTGAATTGCAAGTTTAAGTCTCCATGATTGTGAGAAGACAACACGGAAGGCAGTGTGGTTACTAGAATGGAGAAAAAAGAATACATGTCACTGTTGGAAAAGCATTGGGTCTTAGAGATCTGAGGGTGTATCGGGTGTCTGCTATATTTATTTACTTATATGGAAGCAATCTTGATGTGTAACTCAGACTGGCTTTGAACTCGTGATTCCTGTGCCTCAATCGCCCCACTGCTGAGACTACCTTCCTGTGCTGTGCCAGTGACATCTTTAGGACAAAGCACACTTTGAACCTGCGTGTGATGTCTACCTCCAGCCTACTTTCTCTGACACTGGGCCTCACTGTGCAGCCTAGGCTTCCCTTGGATCCAGATCTGGCCTCTGCCTCCTCAGTGCTGGGAACACAGGAGAGCACCACGTGGTATCTGTACATCCTGGGTGTGGACACAAGCTTCAGCCCCCAGTCAGCCCTGCTTTCAGTTGGCCAGACAACTGATACTCCCTGGTGCTCTGTGGTGCTAACACCTGTCCTGTGGCTCTCCAACGTACCGTTGGCTACACAGTGAGGTGTATCCCTATCATAAGTTAAGGGCATGTGAATTAACATGGTAGCTTGCTAAATAGAGAATTACTTTCCTTTGAAGTATAATGGCGTGTGTGCGGTGATAGAGACCAAACTCAGAGCTCTACTGAGCTACCTCCCCTGCCCATGCCGGCCACACAAGCTTACAGCCGCAGTTTCCTGTCTCGATGCTGGGAATGCCGGCATGTGCTAGTTACCATGCCCAGATTTTATTGCAGGTTTTAAAATTGATTTTTTTTTTAACTTAGGTGGGTGGGTACGTATGTGCCATGGTGCACATGTAGAAGCCAGGGGACAGCCTGCTCTCTCCTTCCACCATATGAATCCGAAGGGTTTAATCCAGATCATCAGGCTTAGGGGAAAGTACCCTCACCAATGAACCATCTTGCTGGCCTCGACTGTTTTTATTTTTGAATGTTCTAAGCTTATTTCTTCCTAAGGATCTGATGTCTCACTTACCCAGGATAGCCTTCCACTTGTGAATCCAGCAAGCTCCGGCATGGTGGATAGCCTGGTACCACTGTGCCCAGCCAGAAAACGCCAAAGTTCAAGTTAGTTTTCTGTGATACCATATTTCATGTGCCCACTGTCATCTCAGGCTGAGTTTTGAGGCTAGCCTCAGCAGCACAGTAAGACCTTGTCTCAGAGCAAAAACAAACACAACAAGAAAGAAGAAACAAAACCTCTTTATTTCTTCTTCACTCCTGCCCATTCTGTCCCTTTCATTAGATGGTCCATGAGGACAGGAACCCGCTTTCATGTCTAGGCTCCACACTGGCTTGCCTTATAGTCTAATCATATAGCAGATACATTCAAAATTCAAGTTCTGATTTGTAGGCAATTCTGATTTCACTTTGTCTTGTAGGAAACCACTTGGCACTTAGCTGTGATGTCGCTAAAGAACAGGATGTTCAAAATACATTTGAAGAGATGGAGAAACATTTAGGTCCAGTAAATTTCTTGGTAAATGCAGCTGGTATTAACAGGTTGGTCAAAGACGAAGGTAAATTTCTTATATCTTTTTAAAAGAGATTTTTCTTAATAGGTCCATGTCTTCTTATTTTTCCATTGCCGTGATGAAATACCATGACCGAGGCAATGTATAAAATAAAGTGTTGAACTGAGGAATGGTTTCAGCGTGCTAGAGTCATGTTGGTGGAGTAAAGTCTTGGTAGCAGCAACAGCCGCAATCTCATCGTGATCTGCATATAGGAGGCAGAGATGGGGCACAGTGGGAACGGGCCAGTCTTTTGAAACCTCAAAGCCCACTCCCAGTGACATACCTCCTCCAACAAGGCCACACCTCCTAATCCTTCCCAAACTTGGTCCCAAAGTGAGGACCAAGCATTCAAATATTTGAGCCTATGGGGACCATTCTCATTCAAACCACCATAATTAGTATGGGGTAATGTATTAGGCTGTTTTTACTTCTGGTTGAAAAGACATGCTTTGAAAATGGTTAATCCATACATTCTTTTATTAAAAAGATTATGTGCATGCATGTGTGTCTGCATGTGTGTATGTACACATGTGTGTCGGTTCCCACAGAGACTAAAAGAGCCATGGAGCTGGAGATACAGGCTACTTGATATGGGTGCTGGGAACTGAACTCGGGTCCTCTGTAAGATAAGTATGTGCTCTCAATCACTGAGCCCTATTCTTCTATGTTGAGATAAATGTCCAGTTGGATCAGTCCTAACATACCATCACCAGCACATGCATGCCAGAAGACCACTTAATTTTTTTTTCATAGGAAACCAGTGTTCTGAGTTCCATTGGTCATCATGAGCTTACCCCTAATGTAGTATATAGAATGATAACTGTAATAATAATAGGGTGGGGGGGGGCTGTCATTTTTTAAAAGCGGAGTGTAGGGAACAGTATTTAGATTCACCGTCTCATTAAACAAGGCAAAACTGGCAGTAGCTTAGGCCCTTTGGTTGCTTGATCCCATGCTTAGCCACTGGCAACATTTGCCACTCCAGTAGAGAGGCAGAGAGTCCTGCCTCCACGTGGTTTCTCTGGCTCATCAGTAGCTGCTTTAGTGGTTTTAAAGTCAAGTTCAAAGTGGGACAGCCCTGCACTTAGCTAGAAAGCATGGCTTATACTGTATTTTAAATCGGAATTGTACATATGTTTTGACTTGATTTTTAAAAAGATTTGCTTTTGCCACTTTAAAATTTTGTGTGTGTATGTATGTGCATGCGTGCGTGTGTATGAGAATGTGCATATGAGTGCAGTTGCCTGCGGAGTCCTGAAGTGGATGTTGAGTAAAGTGGAGCTGGAGTTCCATGCGGTTGTGAGCTTCCTGACATGGGTGCTGGGAACGGAACTCGGTTCTCCCGAAAGAGCGGTTGGAACTCTTAACTCTGAGCTGGTTCCCTAGCTCCTGACTGGGATGCTTTGATATGCTCATTGATGTTCCTGCTGCTTCTTTCCGTGTAGAGATGCTCTTTTGGTAAGAACAAGAACCGAAGATATGGTATCTCAGCTGCACACTAACCTCTTGGGCTCCATGCTAACCTGCAAAGCTGCCATGAAGACAATGATTCAGCAGGGTGGCTCCATCGTTAATGTAGGTGAGTTCCCACCCTCATGGCTTGATTGCGTTATCTTATGTTATATTATTTATATTGCATATAAACATCAGAGTACTTAGTCCACTGATTTACTTGATCAACAGTGAAATTGTGGATCCCTTTGTTATCTGTGGGGAAAGTATTTAACTGATCAGTGAAGGAGACACAACTCACAGATGCACATCCCCACAGGAGTCAGTGGGCGTTAAATGACTGACTTACCAAGTATTAAAAAACGACAGTAGAAGCCATGTGATAAGTGACGTCTAGACTCAGTGTTCCGAGACTGTATGGAATGGGAGGGGCCACAGCTGTGCACGTCTAGTAGACGTGCTGTATATGAATGCCGTACCAATTTCATCAGCAGCTTCAATTTTCAAGAGAAATCAGACATTTCATTTTGTTTTTCTTTTCTTTTTTGTCAGACCTATAATGACAGAGCCAAAAGGCCAGATAATGTACTGTGAGATTGTGTTTCCTAGAAATGACCAGGACGCTACATGCATGATACCTCAACAATATGGCTGCCTAAATGAGACATGGATGGTGATATATCAGTAGATGTCTTAGTTAGGGGTTTTATTGCTGTGAAGAGACACCATGAGCATGGCAACTCTTACAAGGAAACCATTTCATTGAGGTGGCGGCTTACAGTTTCAGAGCTTCAGTATATTATCATCATGGCAGGGAGCCTGGCAGTGTGCAGGCCGACATGGTGTTGGAGAAGGTGCTGAGAATTCTTATATCTTTACTCACGGGCAACAGGAAGTGGTCTGTCTTATTGGGTGTGGCTTGAGCATATATGAGACCTCAAAGCCTACCTCCACAGTGACACACTTCCTCCAACAAGGCTACACCTACTCTTATAAGTCTGCACCTCCTAATGGTACCACTCCCTTTGGGGGCCATTTTCTTTCACACCACCACAGTAGACGTTGCTAAGCGGAAGGGGGAAATCTCAAGGGGTCCTACCCCTAAACAAAGAATTACAGGAAACTAAGGCCTGCTGAGAACAGGAGAAATAGCCTTCCGCAGGGATGAACCATCCAATTGGTCATCCAATACCAAGTGGTCAGGCCTGATACCATTACATTCAAGCAACACTAAAAAGACTCAGCAGGTTGTTTCTATGCATTTATATATATGTAACAATAATAATAAAGAGAAAAAGAGTCTTAATTTGAGAGGTTGTGAGGGGGCAAATGAGAGGGCTGGAAGAAGGAGGTAGGAAATGATGTCATTATATTTTATCTTTAAAAATTGCAAAGATATCCAATCTAATTTTTCAAGTTAAAAAGAAAACTTGTAGGCATGGAGGCTACATAATAATTATTTACAGCAATTGCATGGATCACTGATCTGTCTAGTGTCAAGATTTAAGGAAGATTAAATAAACCTCAGCTTTTCAGAGTTGAGGGAAGCAGCCTTTAGTTTATTGGAGCCGCGAGGAAGAGGCAGGATGTATGCCTGAAGAGTGGAGAGTGCAGAGTAACATGGGATTTGATAGAATTTGAAAATTGTAGTAGACGGTCTGCTTTTTATTTTTAAGTGACAAGCAATACCTTAAACGGCTGCAGAAGAGTTACGGTGCTCATTATAGCTCTGCCCTAGGAGGAATTGGGGACCTGTGGCCTTCAGGCCCAGCCACTTCAGATTTGGGGTTCTTAAGACCTACCACACAGACCGGAGACTGTGCCTGGATATCACAGGGCGTATTTGTTAAAATACCTACATTTTAGATAAGTTTCAGAAACCTAAGTCCCCCAAATCTTAGAATGTTGCTAAGACTGGTGTATTTATAATAAGAGGACATACTTTCTATAGAAAAGTACCACAGAAAAGGCTGAAGTTGGAGATTGGTGGCTCTTCAGAAGTCATGACTTTGACCAAATGAAAACGGAGTGTGGTCTGATTGCTAGTTACGAAGCTTCCCATCGGACCATTCTGCCATGCCTGGATCTTGGCTTTTGTCTTTCTTTCTCCCCCACACCCCTTTTCCTGCCCACCCTTCTCCTTCACCTGATGGCTTGTCCTTCTTCCTGTGCCGCACAGTTCTCTTCCTGTCTTAACTGAGGCCCACATTTGGTGATGTGCCACGTGACAAGTCAGTTGGTGAAGGACAGATACGTGGCAGTTTTTCTGTAGATTATTTTTACTATAGTTACTGTTCTTCTTCATGCTTGGATACACATGTGCCTGTCATTGTTTGCCGATCTGTGCTTTCATGTTACATAGGTTTGTAGCTTGGGCACAGTGGGAATACCAGATAGTGCAGAGGAAGTGGACTATAACAGCTTGCTTTATGTAAGCTCGCTCTGGGGTGCTCGCACCCCTGTGAACCCACCTTACGGTGTGTTTCTTGGGGCAGGTTACTGTCATAAAGCATTGGTTTACTGTCTAATACAAGTAAACATTTTAACATTGGGCTTCTTGACTATAATAAAAAGGGAGAATATTCTCTTTTTCTAAAAGTGTGTGTGTGCGTGTGTGTGTGTGTGTGTGTGTGTGTGTGTGTGTGTGTGTTAGGTGTCTGTTCAATTTTTATATTGTAAGCACAGGCCAGCGGTGCAGAAAATTACTTCCCTGCTTCTGTTTTGCAAGCATGTATTTGCATAAATTGATATTTGAATTATAAATTATTCCTACATATTTATTAGACAAGGTCACTGAGTAATGTTTATTAGCAAGTACAAGGTAAATATAAACAAAAGCAGCAAAATTGCACTGTTAGGAAGTTTGTATGGCTGATTTTGATTGACAGTAGTTGAAATGTGCTGGACTCATTCTTGTAGGTGAACGTGAATACTCGTTCATATCTACAATAGAATCATAAAATGAATCAGCCTTCATTTTGCATCGTCTGGCTTTATCTTCTGCCTCTGCTTGTTACTTTGCTGCTGCTGTGATAAAACACCATGACCAAGAATACTTATAAAAGAAAGAGTCTATTTTGGCTTATGGTCCCTTACGGACACCATGATGTCCATCATGGTGGGGAGGCAAGAGGCAGCCATGGTGGGAAAAGCAGGAAGCTGAGAGGTGACAGACAGCCTCTCAACCCCAAGCATGAAGTAGAGAGAGAACTTGGAGCAGGGTGAAGCGATCTACTCCTAAAGCCCACCCCTCCGCCATGACACACTTCCAGCAAGGCCACACCTCCGAAAACTCCCCAAACAGCGACTCCAACTGGGGGCCAGGTGTTCAGCTGTCTGAACCTAGGGGGACTTTACTCATTCATACAATCACATTGTCAGACCCAGCATTCCTACCTGACCTCTTCCAATCTTTCACATACATAACAAATCATGTAAGCCTCCTCCCTGTTCCTGGGGGTTTTACACCTTTTCCTTTCAGTTTCTGTTTGCCATGTGTTTCTGGATCCTGTTGAACCCTTTAAATGCTACTCCTTAAAGGACAATACTTAGAGGTACTCATGTTAGCAAAGAGTGGAGGAAGGTGGGTTTACCTTTCTGGTTTGTTGACTGTACATTATGTGAATTTTCAAATAACAAGCCCACTGGCTCGCACTTACCTCATTTCTTCTTCCCGCGCAGGGAGCATCATTGGTTTCAAAGGCAACGTGGGCCAGTCGGCGTACAGCGCCAGCAAAGGAGGGCTCATTGGGTTTTCTCGATCACTTGCTAAGGAGGTCGCGCGGAAGAAAGTCAGAGTCAATGTGGTTGCGCCAGGTCAGTGAAGACTTCGTACAGTAACCGTACTATGGTTTTGTGGCATAAAGAAAGGCCATTCATTTGCCCACTGATTGGTAAATTGCTAGTCATTAATTGACATTTGGGTAGTGTCTCTCTGAAATCACTGTAGAAAGAAATAATGGACTAGTGACTAAAAAACTTTTCTTGTACCTCATGTTTTACATCAAAGTCTTTACTTTTAAAGTTTGCCCAAGTTAAGGGCAATACATTATGGTCAGAGAACCTTGGAGGTCATCTTGTGTTTCCAGCCGGGGTCTTCACCGTGCTCTCTAGTACGGGGATTGTAGGCTTGCTCTACCACACCTGGCTTACTCCAGTCACACTGACATTTTAGAAGATGGTGACCAGGGGTTCAACGTAGTTTACCTAAGCTACCTGGCCATGTCATGGAAAGCTGAAAAAATAGTGTCCCCACGGTTTCCTTTAGAATCGTATATTTACGTCGTTTAATCCTTCTGCTGCTGTCTTTTCTCTAAGTGATCTGGGAGTCTCTAGTTTCTTACTTGTTTGTGTGTTTATTTACTTATTACCCCCCCTTTTTCCACTTGTATAGTATTTGCCATTTGCTAATAAAAAGATGCCGTAATTCAGATCTGTGTCTCACTGCTAAGCCACGCTTAGATATGGTCTCTTTGTCCTGCAATTTTAAATACTTAAGAATTAATCACCTGTGTAAAGTTTGCTCTTTGGAGTGGCTGGCCGTTTCCCTTTTAACTCCCTCCTGGCTCCAGCTGGGACCTGAGAGTTGACGCTCCCATCGAGCTGGCAGGTGTTTTCCAGGATGTTCTATGAACCTTTTGCTGCGTAACATACCTTCATCCCAGCTCACTGTTTGGTCTCAGGCTAGCTAAGTTGAGACATTCCAAATCCATGAGCACTTAGGAAGTTATTACAGCTCAGATGTCTCATTTTTGAAGGGAAAAGGTAAAGGCCCCCCAAACAAAAGCTTTCCTTACAATTCCATGTCATTATGTTGGCCTGGCTTTCTGCTTCTATATGCTCTGTGCAGGCTGTCACGGTCGGCATTGGCTGAGCCAGCCATCTGCATCTACAGAGTGGTTGATTTGTGGTGTGGAATGGCTTGCACTTGCCCCCTCTCTTTTCGGGGTTGCAGTGGTACGAGTAACGAGGAGTTAATTCCATTTCTTGGTGATGTAAAAGCCGACTAGCTGAGAGGAAGGCCCTTCTTTCCAGTTCACAGAATCATGCAGCGGATGTCCTGGGGTGTCTTCCTCTATGCCAGGCCTGTGCTAGGTCCAAGAGTAATAAAAATGAATGAGATATTTCTGCTGCAAGATGCAGAATACAGTTGGGAAGACATAAATGAACAAATCACTGCGATGTCAAGTGCTGGAGGTAGAATAGTGATGGGTACCACACTAGGGAGATGCTGAAGGATGTCTGTTGTGGATTAGTTGTCAAGGCAATGGGATTAACTCTGAAAATCCAGCTTGTATACAGGGGAGAAGTTTTAAAGGTGTTATGGAAGTGCCATAGAGTCTTTTGTAAAGATCTTATTTTTCCAGTGCAGTCATATTGGGGCTAAAAAATCTGTTACTAAAACATGGCCACTTAGTAGAGTGGCCTTTGTAATATTATAGTGTGTGTGTGTGTGTGTGTGTATAAAATGTTCCATAGTACAGATTGAAATGACAAGATTAAATCAATTCTATAGGTTATTTATTGACTTGATTTTGATATTAAGATATATCAGCTTCTTCACGAGATCCTTAAACAGAGCTAACAAACGTGCACTTACAATGTACTTACCCATATACTCCCAGGTGGAAGCCAGTCAATCACTTCTCCACTATATTTTTTGAGACAGGGTCTCTCACTGAACATGAAGCTCGCTGTTTAAGCTTAGTGAGACCCTGTGATCTGTTTGTCTTCCCTGAGTCTGCCATGCCTGGCTTTGATGTGGGTCCCGGGTGTCCGGACTGCAGGTCTTGTGCTAGTACGTAAGTCGTTCTTCACGGAGCCATCTTCCCAGCCCTCAGGCCTCTATTTTCTTCCTCTTTATGTCCAGTTTTCTTGATTAACTTCAAGTGGAGGTTCCAATTAGTAGGAAAACAGTTGAAAAGCAAATTGTAGGAGGAAAACCTGGGAACAAGGTAAATAATGAGTTAGACTGTCACTCTGTCCTAAATCCTTGACTGTTCTTTAAAGATCTTGTTCTTTAAAGTACTTGCTAAGCTTTGGTATTTACTACTTGACTTATAAAGTAAAGTTGTCATCATAGATGAATCTCAATAATTGGAAATCGATGAATATGAGAAGTAATAGTTGATAGATTGACTATAGTCATTTACTAGTCAAAATGAATCAATGACATGTACCTTCTTCAGATATTATAAATACAAATTCTCACTGGACAAGAACTACATGCTTGCTTTTAGGAATCAGAGTATCCCAGACTCCAGAGTTCATATTTTAAAAGTGGGCTTTGGGGTGTGGCCTAGTTGCCCAGCATGCCTTGGGCCCTGAGTTTGATCCCCAGACACCACTTCTCACCCCCATGCTGGGTGTGTGATTGTATATCCGGTAGTGAAGTGTGGTGTCTTGGTTCTAAGCTGCTCGATTGCATGTCCTTTCACTTACTGTTTCTTGGTCTAAGGGATGGTGGCTTTGTAGCCAGTTGGCAATTTCTAAGTGTCCAGGGAAGTAATGCAGCAGCATCTTCTGTTGGACAGTGGCACCTACTGGTAGTTTATAGTTTTTATAGCCATTTGAGTCTTGGTAAATGCAGGGAGAGCAAAAGTAGGCGAGCAGAGCAAACTTCCCAGCAAACTTCCATTACAAATAGGAATGGTATGGAGAGTGTCTTTTGGGGCCGAGGAAAGAAGACGACCTGGAAAGGAAACAGCATAATGATAGGTGTGTGGGATGTTTGGGGACCACTAATATCTCCTCTCAGCTCTGTGGTAGATGGGGTGGGGTACCTAAGAGATAATTGATATGTAGTGCTTTGGGCTGTTAATGTATTTCTAAGGGAGACATGGTTCATGAGCATTGGCAGACGATAACTTTGACATTTGGTACAGTCCAAGTGATTTGTCCTAGGAGATTAGCTCAACGTTTCTTATTTAATTTCCAGCGAACTGAAGCAGACAGATGCGGTCTGAAAGGCTGCAGAGAGGGCAGGTCAGAATAACTACTGTGTGTGGTACTGTAATGGTGGATAACATGACAGCAGCATTTGTTGAAGCCTATATATACACTACAGGGTGACCCTCAAGGATTCCGCGGACTTTACCTAGTAATGTGTCTGTACTGTTTGTTAGCTGGAGCACATAACCACACTAAGGTGAGATATTGACCATGGCGGAAATGGAGGGAGGAAGGGGTGAGGGGAGTGAGATCAGCACAGGAGCTTTTGTTCCGTAGTTCTGTACACCTAAAGTGCAGTCAAATAAAGTGTACTCATTAAAAAGACCCCACGGATAAAAGAGAAGGATCTGCAGGAATGTATGTTTATTTTCTCGTTAGACATGATCCAAGAGGAAAAACTGGTGTGTCGGGGCAAATTCTCCCCTTCCTTAAAAAAACCAAAACAGACCATTTATTGTTCATGCCACGTGTGCACGTGCTGCGGTACACTCGAGGAGGCCAGGGGACATCACGGCTCTGTCCTTTCCATCACTGGGTCTGGGGATTGAACTCGGGTCGTCAGGTTTTTGCAGCAAGTTCCTTTACCCACTGAACCGTCTAACCGGCCCCTTCCCTTCCCTTCACACCCACTTCAGTGTTAGGTTTTACAGTTTAGTGATGGTCAACAGCTCTCTGTGAGATACGCCACTGCTAGTGTGCGTCCATAGCTCTGGAGAGGCTGTGGAGGGTCCCTCTGACAACTGATATCCTTGTTTTCCGAGTTGGAGCCGTGGAGGAGACTCCTTTTGGGTAGTAGATGGCCACACACCTATTTGTGTGTAAGAAATTATGTAAGAAACGAGGGCTTTTTTTTTCTCAGTTTCCTAACCTTCCAGTCACGATGACTTCTTATTCAAAAGCCAGCCATGCACAGCCAGAAGGAATCCTCAGGGACTCGCCGTCTTCGGTCTGTTTGATCTTTTTGTGATCCATGGACAGCCCTGTGTCGTTAGTGCACAGCCTCCTTCGCTCACAGCTTTACAGTGTCGCAGAGCAGGGACCAGAATCCTGATTCGTGAACCCGAATCCAGTGGTCTCCTCACCACAGCAAACACCACCGGAGCCAGCGGGAAGTCGGCCTGAAAGTCGCTAGCCTGTACTGAAAAGAGTGTTCATAAGCCATGGCCACTGTGGTTTCCTGTGGCTTGTTTTTGTTTGTTTTTTAGATTAAAATACATCCTTTTCTGCTGAGTTTTTTTTTATGGAATTAATGTGAAACACTTTATGCCAATTTTGTTGGAAATTTTTTAAAAGATAATATTTATTATTTTAAGTATGAGTGCTCTATCTGCATGTACACCTTTATTCCAGAAGAGGGCATCAGATCCCACTATAGACGGTTGTGAGCCACCATGTGGTTGCTGGGAATTGAACTCAGGACCTCTGGAAGAGCAGCCAATGCTCTTAACCGCTGGGCTGTCTCTCCAGCCCAATTTTGTTAGAATTTTAAAGAGTAAAAGACAGTTGTATCATGAATTCTTTGAGAAGATAACGGATTTTTCTCTTTTCATTTAAAAAATTTTGAGATTATACGTGAATACTGTATATCATTTCCACCCTTCCTTCTCCTCCTCCAACCTCTCCTGTTTCTCCCAACTCCCTCTCACATTCATGACCTCCTCTTCAGTTATTATTGTCACATAGATACATGTGTTATGCATGTGTAACAGTCTGCTCATTCCTCTTAGTGTGGCTTGGATGTGTATGTGTTTAGGGCTGACTCCTTGGGATTAGATAGCCTATTGGGGACTCAAGCTTGGAGGAGACTGTTTCTCCTTTTCTCAGCAGCTGTGAATTGGCCGTGGCTCTTATCTTGGGGTCAGGCCTTGTAGGGTCCCCCTTCCATGCTGCTGTGTGGACTGGAATTGTCACTGGGCAGGTCTTGTTTAGGTGACCGTATTGTTGAGACTTCATGAGTTCAGCTTCCCTGTCACACGCAGAAAAAACCAATTTCATAGCACACATCCAGGTCTGCCAGCTTAAGACCTTCCCATCCCTTTCTGCAATGTCCCCTGAGCCTTGGGTTAGGGATTGTAACACAAAGTTGTCAGCACTAACATTAGTAATTTTATTTCACTCAACTTCTATAGTCTGAGGTGATTATAGGGTTCATTTTCTCTGGGGCATCCTTGAAAAGAAGTGGGCTAACACACAGCATTGGATCTCATTAGACTCACGGGTTCTTAAGAGAATTGGATTCTGCTGGATTCTGGCTCCTCGAGGAAGAACTAAGCTTCATCGTTGGGCCAAGTGTGGTGGCATGCTCCTTTAGTTCCAGCGTGCGGGAGGCAGAGGCAGGTGGGTCTCTGAGTTTGAGACAAGCCTCGATGACCTAGGGAGTTCCCGGACAGTGAGGGCTATGCGGTGAGATCCTGTCTCAAAACAGCAAAACCTTGCTCAGTAGTTGAAGGTCCACAGAGGCTGTCTGTCTTCATCCTTTTCTTCTCACCCACTGTGTTTAAGATGAAAGGAAATGTTGCTGACTTTTCAAATAAATGCGCTGAGGTTTTATTGTAGAGGGGTGTGTGTTTCACAGTGTATTCTCACAGGCAAACTCAAGTAGTACAACATTAGTTTTGTTATTTCTGGCCCTCAGTATAGACCATCTGTAACTCATAATGTTCATATTTTTTCAATGATTTTATCTGAGTGCAAAGATTATGTATATCTGTGTGGACAGCTTAAAGAGCAAAGTACAAAGAGAGTCATCACCTGGTGTATAATTCTGGTAACTGCTGTCACTCTGGTGTCCAGTGATAATCGGATGATAATGTTAGCATTTTGACATGTGTATTTCACCTTGTTTTCAGTAGTGATGTAATGGATTCACACATAACCTTCTAAGATTACAGATGTGAAATCTCCATTTCTGTCATTAATACCAACATTATTTTATGCTGCCATGTATCAGGTCTTGTTGAAAGATCTTTCGATTTATTTCCAGATGTCGTGAGTAACTTCTCACTGTCTCAGATTTTATGGTAGGAAAAAAAAATCTACAATTATTTCTCACAGAACTTTAAAGAAAAGGTTTAAGTTTTCATAGGTGAAAACCCAAAGTAAACTTAATTATATAGTATTAGACAATAAACTAGCAGATGAATCCAGTATTTAGCTCACACTTATCAACACATCATTTATAAATGATAATATAACTTAACTTATGAATGATTGAGTTTAACATAAGCCGATTTGAAAACTTTTTATGGTGAGTGTAGGTGAACTTTGACTTCCTGTGGCTTGTCTGGCATTGAGTACTCTTTTGTCACCTTGAACTATAAACTTTCCCACACCTGCTGCTCTCATGAAGGTTACTGTTTGCATTAAAAAAAACCAAAACCTAGTGATAGAAGCTGGGTATGGTGGCATGCTCCTTCAATCCATGCACTCGAAAGGCAGAGCCCAGTGGATTTATGTGAGTTTTAAGCTAGCCTGGTCTACTTGGTGAGACCATGTCTCAAACAATTTTTTTAGTATTAATTAGTGGACAAGATACTATGTGGTAACATTTTACTAGTGATATATATTTGTCTCTATAATCTTGTAGGTATTTCTTAAATCAGTGGTTCTCAACCTTCCTAATGCTGTGACCCTTTAACACAGTTCCTCATGCTGTGGTGACCCCCAACCATAAAATGATTTCATTGCTACTTCATAACTGTAATTTTGCTACTGCCATGAATTATAATGTAAATATCTGATATTTTTGGGATATTTGCTATGTGACCCCTATGGTAAGGTCATTCAACCCCCAAAGGGTCATGACCCAAAGGTTGAGAACTACTTAAACCTATAGTTGATCCTGGTATGTGTGTGTGCATACATATTATCATTGTGAATTATTAAATATATACTGTTTAACTCTGCAGAACTTGCTCTTTGCATACTCTATAGCATATATACCAATATCGAGTTAAAAATTTCATCTTTTGTATATATTTTTTATCAGAAGTAGATATGACCGTAAGAGCTTTTCTTATGTGGACTTTGGAATCCTGGGCTATCCTCTCATCAATTATCTAGGTTTAGTAAGTGGAATGGATTAATTATTACTAGGATTGCAAAATCAGTTCATGGGACCATCTTTGTGATACCCTCTCTCAACGCTGTTTCTCACTTTCTCCCCCACCTGTGTGAAAATCATTTCTCTAGTGTTTTATTTATAGCGTTATAGGAGGATTCACCAGACTTTATTTCATTACAACTGGGTATGCAGCAATTGTCTCCTTTCTCATAGATTATAGTCATCCAAAGAATGCATTGTTTAATTTATGTTTGTATCTGCCTACTATATTCCACAGCGTTACCTTTATGTTTGCCAAGAGCTGAGTCATAGACTTGGGAGTCAGGCATTTTTGTGTTCAATAAAGATTCACTGAGTTAAAGTGAATAAAATTGTACATTTAATTAATTGCTAACAATATTCGGTATTTCCTAAACAGTGTTTATTAATAATGTCCCATTCTCAGAAGCAAACTCTCCTTATAAAAGATGAACAGCCGTCTTTAGTGTCTGTACTTTAACTGAATTAACATTTCTCTCTCAGGATTCATTCACACGGACATGACAAAGCACTTGAAAGAAGACTATTTAAAGAAAAACATCCCTCTTGGGCGCTTTGGAGACGCTCTTGAGGTGGCGCATGCGGTTGTGTTTCTGTTGGAGTCGCCGTACATCACAGGACATGTTCTGGTTGTGGATGGAGGATTACAGCTCACAGTCTGATTAGAGATGATTCCGTGCTGATGGCTGGTGACTGGGGTCACGTGCACATTTTTCTATTAATTAGGCTATCATAGCTCTATGGGTGACATTTGTTACTAAAAATGGTTCTGTCTTTGTATGAACATGTTTCAAAAGAACAGTGTGTGACTGGTTGTAATCTAAAAGGTATGAATCCTCTATCTTTAGAGGCCATAGCAGTTTTAGCATATAGACATTTTGTAAGAGATATGCATCAGTATTTGTATTTTTGCCTTGAAAATAGAAGAAAATTCTGTTATCTGATTGTGATATAGTTTAAGTGTATCAAGCTGGATTTTTAAGACACAGACTTTGTGCTCTTGCTAAAATAAGAGTATTTACAGAAGGTTGAGATCAATTTTTTTTTGTCAGTTACTTTTTGTTGCTGTGGTAAAACACCATAACCAAAAGCAACTTAGAGGGGAAAAGGGTCTCTTGATGCTTTTGGTTCCAGAGGGATGGAATCCATCATGGCAGGGCAGTCAGGGAAAGCATGGTGGTAGGAACCGGAAGCTAGCTGGTCACATTTCATCTATACACAGGAAGCACAGAGAGGGAATAGGAAGTGGAGCCAGGCTGTAAACCTCAAAGCCCACCCCCAGTGACATACTTCCTCCAGCAAGGCTTCACCTCCTAAAGGTTCCATAACCTTTCCAAACAGTGCCACCGACTAGGGACCAAGTGTTCAGACCTGAATCCATAAGGACATTTCTCATTCAAATCAGCAGCACAGTACTTTAGCAGCCTTGCTAAGGCTCACCTTTATGTTCTGGTTTGTGATTTGAGGCAGGATTTGACAATGTGGGCCAGGCTGACCACAGTGTGAGCCTTTCTATCCTCTTGGCTATAATCTTCCTAGGGCTGGGATTCCTGGTTTCTACCACCATACCTTGTGTATAATATTGCATATGTGTGTGCATAGGCAATCATTTGTTTAATACAGGTTAAAAAAATGTCAGTTAAAGATATGCATTTAGAGAGGATTTTCCTTCTCCACCATCCATCCTGTCTCATACCACTCCTCCTCCTGTTTCTTCTCTACCCGATTCTCCCCTCTTCTTCTGAGCCAGGATCTCACTCTAGCCCTGGATGGCCTGAACTTACTATGTATCCCATGCTTGCCTTGGATTTACATCTGTCCTTCTGCCTTAATGTCCCAAATGCTGAGATTGTGTGAGCCATCATATTTGCCTTAGACTTGACTCTCTCTGTGTGTGTGTGTGTGTGTGTGTGTGTGTGTGTGTGTGTGTGTGTGTGTGTATGGTGTGATGTGACCAGAGGACACTGGTGTCTTCTCTCCTTGTTGACTTGAGGTGGGCTGTCCGTGAACTAGGGACTCCCTGTTTTGGCTGTGGTGACTAGCCAGTGAGCTCTTGAAGTCTCGCTATCTTTGCCCCTCAGTACTGGGGTCACAGACATGCCTGGGCATGCTTGGCTTTCTCCAGGGGTGCTGGGGTAACACAGCAAGTGCTCCTATCTCTTCAGCCATCTCTACAGCCAAGACCTGGCTTCTTAAAGTGATGCTGCTTTTCACAGAGCAGCTCAGCAAAATAACGTGCTACTGTAAGTGTGGCGCAGTGGACTCTCTCTCGAGCAGTTACTGAGGACAGTGAGGATGAGTCCTTAAGGTGCCTGCTGTAGTTATGAGCCACACAGACCTTGAACTTTGGAGTTTTTCTCTCATGACAACTTTAGGATAGCTAGCAACTTAAAACACTTGAAGAATTGGGTGTGGTGGTGTATGCCCTGTAATCCCAGCACTCATGAGGTGGAGGCAGGATGACCAAGAACTCAAGGTCAGCCTGGTCTACATAGTTCTGGTCAGTTTGGTTTGGTCTTATCTCAAACCAAAGTGCAAAATTATAGTCAGGTGTGATTGCATTTGCTTTTAATCCCAGCCCTCACACAGACACAGACACAGACACAGACACAGACACAGACACAGACACACACACACACACACACACACACACACACACACGTGCATATACACATACACATGTACACATACACACATAAATATAATTAAGAATATTTTGCATTAGTGGATATAAAAATGATTCAGCTCCAAATCTTAGAATGGTAATGAATAATTACACTTAAATAATCATAAAAGTGTGCAGTAAGAATGTATTATTGTTTTCACTAGCGATAATGCACGGACTTTTTTTCAGTGGTGCTGGGATCAAGCCCAGGGCCTGCCAGGTGCCAAGCAAGTGTTTTACCATTGACCTTCCTCCTCAGCCTGGAAAGCATTGGTTTTAGAAGAGATGAAGACGTATAAGTGAATACAATATAGATAGCATTCTTATTGCCTGAACTCTTGTGGGGAATAATAAACTATTTCTATATACTAGATTCATGTTGTTTTTTATTTATCATTATCCAAATGTTTTTAATATTTTATTTTATAAAGTAATGTTTTTATCAAGGTGCTTATAACCTCAGATACTTGGGCAGCTGAGGCAAGAACATAGCAAGTTCAAGGACATGCTTGTTACATAGTTCAAGGACAGCCTGGGAAAGTCAGCATGACTCTGTTTCAAAATAATAATAAATTTTAAGAAGGTCTGGGGATGTGATAGAGTGGTTGCCCAGCAGAAACAAGGCCCCAGGTTCGATTCTTAGTACTTCAGACTAGATCAGAACACAATCCAGGGATCCAGGAGTCATTTTTAACTGCTGCTTTCAAGTGGAACAGAACATTAAGTGGAGATTTAAATATATATGGAAAGTCAAATAAAAAATATGAATAAGATGTACTAATAAATTCAGAAAAATAGTGTCATAAATCAAAAGCCGTGTACTAAATATGGAGTCCTTTATCTCTGACATACTTCCTTTACTTAGTTTATTAGCATTCTGTTTTTCTCAGTACTGAGGACTGTACATCGGGCTTTGGATCTGCCTACTAAGTCAGTATGCTACCCATAGTTACATCCGAAGCCTTTGATTCAGCATGAGAACATACGGGAGAACAGTTAGTACTCCTGAATGAATGGCCTGCTCAATGCAAGGTGTGGCAGTTGGAGAACTTTTAGGTAGCAGCATTTCTAGGCATGTTAGGAAATGCAACAGGCAGGATGTCTCACAGGTCGTGAGTCTGGGTAGGGAAGTTTGAGCACAGAGAGTGGGTAGCTTCCTTATGGTCCGACCCATTCATCTTTGGCCATCTACACGTGCACAGGCCTCAGTTCCCTTTCCTGGACACACCATGTTCTGAAGTCATCAGTGAAACTGGTTTGTTGTGTAAACAAGAGGAAAAGAAACGAGAAAGAAGCTGGATATGGATCTGGTGGCACTCTCCTGTAATCTTCACACTTGGGGTGGGGGTGGGGGGTATAGAAGATCAAGGCTGATTTTAGTTACATAGCAAGCTTGAGACTAGCCTGGGCTATATGAGCAAGAGCCAAAAAACAAAAAAACAAACAAAAAAAACCAATGAAATGTTAACAGAGGCAGAGTTTCTCTGTCTCGACTGCCTGGTCCCAAATAAACACACAGAAGCTTATATTAATTATAAGTGCCTGGCTGATGGCTCAGGTTTATTACTAACTTACATTTAAATCAAGCCATTTCTATTAATCTATTTATTACCACATGGTTGGTGGCTTACCTGCCCTCTGGCATCTTGTTTGTGGGCAGCTGGCTCGCCTCTCCTGACTCCGCCCTCTTCCTCTGAGTCCTCAGTTTGATTGTTCTGCCTAACCTTATCTTGTCTTGCCATGGGCCCAAACAGCTTTATTATCAACCAATGATAGCAGTACATATTCACAGAGTATAGAAGGACCATCCCACAGCATCCCCCCTTTCTATCTAATCAAAAAGCAAGGTTTTAACTTCAACATAGTAAAATTACATACAACAAAACAGTTATCAAGTAAGAATTATAGTTAAAATATCGAGTCTATTTGTATTTGACAAAATTAGAGAAAACATCCAATTATCTATACTATCTTGGTGAGTCTAAAGTTTTATATCTAATATATCCTTTATCATAACTAAGGAAACTATAATTATAACTACTTAGTCTTCAACTCCATCAAAGACCTGAGAAGGAAATAATAATACCTGAGTAAGCAGGAAGTGTAAGCAAGTGACTTCCAAAAAAAAATGTAAGAAATGGCAGAAACAGCTGGCTGCCTAGACAATCACCCAAGGTGTAACATTGGGGCATCCAGTTTTGGCCTACAGACCTAGCATAGCTGACAGACTTTCCTGTGAAACGGGGAATTTTGAAGGACTGTCCTACCTTGTTTTGGCAAAGTTTGGCTGCCGCCTTTCTTTGTGTCCTGCTTGTCCAGATTGGACAGCGTGTTTACTGTCAGCACTTGAGGCAAGGGCAGTTTCTTTGTCCACATGGCGAGCTTTTGCCACATAGAAAGCAAGCAAACTCAATACGGAGTTTCTTCGATGCCCATCATCTTTTTTGGAGTGTATTGGTGTCTCACTGTCATGAACAGTCTAAGTTATTAAAACATTCTAAATGCCATATTCTGTAGGAATTTGAAGTGTTTAAAGATTATATATCTGAAATATATCTTTGTATACCTAGAAAACCTAACTAACATGACTGTAAGTTTGACTATTATAGATAACTATTAATCTTTATTTCTTAATTATACGTTATCATTTTAAATGAGTTGCATAAACATAATATATTTAACAAGAGTAGAAATATACATATAAAAATTAACTTTAAATTTGTATTAATAAACCAAAATCCATACCAATGTAAAATAGTTTGAGATTAACAGTTGTTTTTTAGATTAAAGTAGATTCAATAATCTACCCTTTTATCCTATTATTTCTGTATCATACCCCCCTTTCTTCTTTTAGAAAGAGCTTGAATATGACCAGTAACAATTTGTAACCAATCTTAAATGAAAACAAACATTTATAACCAATATTTTGGGAATGTGGGCGTAGTTTTCTAAACTACTTCACACTGATCGGTGGCACTGGTAATCTTTGAGGGACTGCGAGAAAAAGAGGATAATTGTTAAGTCTGGAGTATTCTGTGAGGCCGAATCATTTCAATCTTGAAGTTGGTTTTGATGTTGGATCACCTGGGCCATTTTTATTGGTGTCTGGTCCCCTTGTTCTGAAAATATATAAACTTTTAAAGGTGACATACATAGCTGTATTAATACAAGTAAAACCTGTGTATTGTATATAAGCCAGTCATAGATAATTTTTTTTATGTTTGAACAGGTAAAATATATATCACATGTCTTGTAGTTACTTTAGATTTATTTTTTCATGTCTGTAGTCAGGATTTCAGGGGGTCTTCCTTGATCAAACCTGATTTTCCTTAATCTGGAATGAATCCATAGTCTCTTATTTCCTGTAGAAACAAAAGCATAATTTCTCCCTCAAGATAACGTATCTTTTGACATGAATTTTGAAGTCAAGATAATTTAAAAATTTATAGGTTGGTTCAATATAGTAGTTTTTACAATCAAATGTCTCCCAACAGTTATCACTTATCCATTAATAGTCAAAAAATATAAAGAGAACATAATAAAATATGGAATCCAGACTGTTTTTCATCTTTATGTGACTTATTCTTTTTTATTATTTTACTTCTCTCTTTAAAGACTTTGTTATTTTTAAGCTATTTATTTCTTTTCTGTGACTGTTTATACCCATATTCTTTCTTTCTTAAGCCTATGTACATTGTAAAACACACGAGAACCTGTTTAGAGGTTTTTTTCCCATTTGGACCTCTTTATTTCATAGCTGAGAACCTGTTTAGCGGTTTTTTCCCATTTGGACCTCTTTATTTCGTAGCTCTAGTGTCTTTGGACTGTGCGAGCAGACTTTAAACTGCTAAGCTACAGCTGGATTCCCCCATGCTGCTCTGTCGGCTGGCTCTGCCTGCTTCTCGGGTTGTGGGAGCCAAGCTGGGGCCTGGGCGGAGGTGCGTGACTAGGAACGGCCTTCAACCTTCCCGGTACCTGCTGCTGCCACAAGCCGTTTTCACTTAGCTTGCTGTTTCTAGTCTCCCTTTAGTGCTGCTGGCTGGATTAAAGGAGCTGTGTCCTCTTTCTTCCTTCCTTCCCTCCCTCCCTCCCTCCCTC
>CABHPP010135218.1:3730-28285 GCA_902168425.1 Peromyscus attwateri | reverse complement strand
ACCTGCTGCAGCTAGCTTCTTCAGCCAAGAGACCTCTCTGAAAAAGGGAGCTACTTCCTGTGTGTTTGTCTTATAAAGACTTCCTGTTCTGCCTTCTCATTGGTTGTAAACCCAACCACATGACCGTCTCATCACTGCCTGTCTGTAGGTCACTCCAGGTCTTCTATGGTTGGTATTGAGATTACAGGCGTGTGTCTCCAATGTTGGCTGTATCCTTGAACACACAGAGATCTACCTAGTTCTGCCTACCAAGTGCTGGGATTAAAGGTGTGCACCACCACCACCACCACCACCACCACCACCACCACCACCACCCTGGCTTTCGCTATGGCTTGCTAATAGCTCTGACCCCTAGGCAACTTTATTTATTAACATACAAATAAAATCACATTTCAGTACAAATAAAATACCACTATAATTTGTAGCTGGGTATGTGGTGGTATTGTGTTCCCCAAAATATTGTGTACCTTAATAAACTTATCTGGGGTCAGAGACAGAACAGCCACAATATTAAACATAGAGGTTAGGCAGTGGTAGCACACGCCTTTAATCCTAGCATTCCAGAGGCAGAAATCCATGTGTTCAAGGATACACCCAAGCATGGTGACCCACGCCTTTAATCCCAGAAAGCAAGTCTTTAATCCCAGGGAGTGGTGGTAGAAAGCAGAAAGGTATATAAGGCGTGAGGACCAGAAACTAGAGGCATTTGCCCTGGAGAGGCATTTGGCCTGGTTAAGCATTTGGCCTGGTTAAGCATTCAGGCTTCTAGCAGCAGTTCAGCTGAGAATCATTTGGATATGAGGACATAGAGGCTTCCAGTCTGCGGAAGCAAGACCAGCTGAGAAGTTGGCCAGGTGAGGTTAGCTGTGGCTTATTCTGTCTCTCTGACCTTCCAGCATTTACCCCAATACCTGGCTCAGGTTTGATTTTATTAATAAGAACTTTTAAGATTCATGCTACATGGGTAGGATTGCTGTCTCCCCTCCCACACTGGAAGCTTGAATAACGCCTTCTGGTACTATGGATGTCAGTCCTCAGGACCAAGGCTTTTAGGTCAAGTTCAGCTTGGATCCTCTGGATTTTGTACACAAAGTGTTTTCAGCAATAGGGACATATTTTCAATATCTAGGAAGCAATCAAGAGCAACAACAATAGCCTATATTGTTTTGAGAGTCTCTTGGACTTGAAAGGAGGTTTCTCATGCTTGGTATTGGGCTTCTTGTTGTTGCTGCTGCTGATGATGATGATGATGACGATGATGATGATGATAATGATCATGCTGTTGTTAGTCTATGGATCTTTGGGGGAGCATTGTCAACCCAAGCGGAATAACTTTATTTAAAATATGTATGTGCACATGTATGCATATAGATTTATATGTATTACATGTATTTTTAGAAAAACAAATAGCAATATGATTTATATGGCTTTTAAAGACATCCTTAGTGTTATTTTACCCTCCTCCCTCTTCTTCTGTGTTGATCCTCCCTCCCAAGTTAAAGTCTCCTAGTTTTACCCAATTCCCCCTTCAAATCACTTGTAATATTCTTCCAGCAGGTGTCCTTTTGGAAACATTCAGTGAAAAGGCTGCCATGGGACTTAAGGCTTTTTAGTTGTAGTACAGGAAAAAAGTATAAGCCACTTTCAAAAAGCAAAGTTGTATGGTGATGGCAAAAAGAGTTCCAAACCAGCAGGAGGCTGAAGCTAACCCAGACAAATACTAGTCCCATGCTCAGATGGAGAAGCCTATTGGATACCCAAGGCACTAAGGAGAGATGACAGGTAAGTGTTCAGCCCTAAACAATACAGATATGCCACCCCCATGAGGTCACCGAGCACCATATCAGGGGGAAAGGGGAGATTATAAGAGCTAGAAGATAAGAAGACAGATTCCAAATACCATCTCTGGGCACGGCACAGCCAGTACATTCATGAACTCACAGCAGCTGCAGTTACTGGAATTGAGCCTGGTGAAGATTGGGCCCTCCTAGCAGACTGGTTCATGGGATCCTACCTCTTTTTCCTGAAGTATTGTCCAGTATTCATTCTGATCGAGTCAATGTCTTCATAAGTCTACATAATGGTGAGACTACAAGGTTCCAATGCCTAGTTCCAAATCCGTAGTCATACAGACAACCCTGGTTAAATCTAATGGCTCACAAAACAAAACAAAAAGGTAAGGATATGGGAAAGGGATTGTAGGAAAAGGAGAAATTGACAGAAGTGGGAAGGAGATAAGGGGGTTGGGCATGAGAATGATCTCAAATACAACACAGATTTTTGGTTTGGTGTGTTTTGTTTTGTATACTGTATTTTTGTTTTTCCATGTGTTGGTGCCATTGTGCCTGTTCATGCACACATGCGTGTATGTTTGTACATAAGCATATTGTGTCCAGAGTCTCTTATTATTCCATGTTATTTTTTGAGGCAGAGTCTCTCACTGGGACCTGGAACTCACTGATTAGGATAGGTTGGCTGGCCAGCAAACTCCAGAGATCCTCCTGCTTCTGCCTCCTCAGCATTGGTCTAGGCAGCTGGCACTGTCCTTGGTTTTGTACGTGGGTTTGGAACATGGAACACAACTGTATTAATATTGAGATGGCATTACAATGCTATTATAGTATAGTTTGATAGCATTATATGTGAAGAAATCCAAAATATCTTAGTCAGCCCCAGGACATAACAATGCCTACCCAGGAGATAGTGCTAAACATATTTAGCAAAGAAAATAAGTAGAATGGCAAATTGTTAGCTGAAACTTCTTTATCCTGAGAACCATGAAAAGGAAAGTGTGAGCCAGGCTGAGCCCTGGGGGCTACTCAGTTTTCCTAAATTGTCTCAGTGTAACCCCCCGAACCCAGTGATTCTCCCTCCTAAAAACAAATGATACCCAACTTAGAGTGGTTCCACTTAAGGTTTGGTTTTTTTTTTAACTTTATCAGGGTTCAAAAGTGGTTCACATGAAATAAGCCCTTATTCCAATACTTGTTAGGATGGTGGGCAGCAGCACTGAGTCACAGCTTTTCATCAACAACTCAGTCACAAGGGAAACACTCAATGCTTTAAGGGACCATGTGGTGGGTTAGGTGTGTTACATGCATGCTTGATTTATAATATTTCCAACTTACAGTGTGTTTTACAGGACATAATGTCCTGACATGTAACTATTAAATCAGTGTTTCTCAAACTGGAAAGGTACAGTAAAAAGACTCAAAGAGGAATTTAATGATATTTCTCACTCAAGAGACTATGGGGTTTATTTGAGATTTTTAAATACAGAAAATAACCACTTGAGAAAAATCTAATCTACATTATGGTTTGAGCAATATTGTATCATTTACTGCTCGTCAATTATAGCTCATGTCTATATATTACAAACTCAACTGTGTGGACTGATTCATCTTATAACTTTCATTCTGAGTCACTGTTTTTTATATTCTTTCTCACTCCATAATGAACTGTGTCCTGATGTGACCTATTACATTTCATCAGAGTTGTTTTGCTTCAGCCAAAATAGTTTTTATCAATTATTACTAACATTAAGTTGTTGTGTCTTGGTCTTTATTAGCTTTGTTGACAACTGCAAGCACATTGTCGTCATTGTATGTCATCTCTGATAATGTCTTATACTGAATGCTGCCATGCGCATTGCTTAAGAGAAGAGTGGGGCATGAACACTGGTACCTACATCGGGAGGGGGGGGAGAAAAAATTCCTGCTTAGACACTGTTTGAACAACCTTCACTCATCATCACATCCTCATTGTTTCCAGTAGCTCTTACTCAATAGTGCCTGTTGTTGTTGTTGTTGTTGTTGTTGTTGTTGTTGTTGTTAGCTGAGATTCAGGGAACAAGAGTTTCATGGAGATTCATTCTAGAAGAGTTTCCAGTTGTTCATTAATAGTACTACTATACCTCCTAATGAGCTACTTTATCTTAAGTCAGGTGCTGCTTGTGTTTATAAATCCTCGTTTAAATTAGTCCACACAATTTCAGTAAGTAGCAATTGTATGGCATCCTTTTTTAAAAAGGAACTCTAGAGAACAAGCAGATTAAGTAGATTTTCTAAACAGGTCAAACTTTATACTTTGATCAATTGACTCTGAAGCCTAGTCTCTTAGCTAATCATATAGGGTGCCTCCAAGACCTTTAACTTGCCTAAAATTGTAGAGGTTGCCTGCAAATCTCTCACATCATAGAAACACACACACACACACACACACACACACACACACACACACACACACACACACTATTATGACTTTAAAGATCTGATTGTCAGTGATTTCAAATAATGATATCCATGTTTTGTAGACGATTCTCATCTCTTACCAGACCCATTTTCTGCCTAGACCTAGAGAAAGAAAATAAACAAGCACAATGTTTTCTTCTGTCTGTGTATCTGTTTTCTCCTTGTGCTAAAGGCTGCCATTCCTGCTTGTTCTCTCTCCAAAATCTCTAGAGAAATATTTTCCATTGCCAGAGAAAAAGGTAACTCTGAACATCCTCTTGTTATTCTGGCCTTTGTGGTCAGCTTGTGATGCACAGATGTTCATGAATTAATGGTATTGCTTTCCATACTGAGAAGAAAACGTGTGTGATTCTAACAAGGAGTCGAGGTCAAGTGAAAGGCAAATGCACTCTGCAGGAGTCAGAGACAGATGACAACCGTAGTCTTAATCAGAGTTCAAGAAAAGATTTTGTGTGACTCTCAACTCAGACAGTAAGGAAAAGCAATTTACATTTCATGTCTGAGACAGGACAATCTGTCACTTGGAAATATTTGGGTCAGTAATATTAGCTCAGAATAAAATCATGATGAGTACGTGAAAGTAGTCTTAAATAAATTCAATAAGCAGGAGGGTTCTGAAAGCAAAGATATCCCTTCATCTCCCTTCAAACTTGTATCTGAATATCATACCACTATGAGACTGAAAGAGGATACATGGTCGTATAAATTAATAAATGCTTCATTTTTGAAAACTTAAGAACTCATGAAATAATTTTCTGCATAAATTTATGATTTATGAAGTTACATATACATATTATATATCTTTGGGCTCACATAACGGCTGCTGCTATCTATGAATGTTTTCTGATTAAAAATTAAAATCATATACATGTAAATATTTGTGGAGAACTGAAGCTATCGGCAGCAGCTATGTCTCTGCTGTGGAAAATCTTCCAACTCCATTTACTCTAAAACACATGGCATGGGAGCTGAGGAGACAGCTCAGTGGGCACAGTGATTGCCCCACAAGCCCAAGGACCTGTGCTTCATACCCCTAGGTCCCACATAAAAAGCCAGGTGGATTGCACTACTGCAATCCTAGTACTGAGGAAAAAGAGATGGGAGGATCCCTGGAGCTCACTGGCAAGCTAGTGTTGCCAAATTAGTAAGCTCTCAATGAGAGGTCTTGACTCAAAAAGTAGGGTGAAGGGTGATTAGGGAACACACTTAACATTTCCCTCTGTACATTTTCCACATGAATGCACACATAAGCACGCAACCACCACACACAATACCACCACACACAAAAGAATTGTTTTTAAAGGATGTCACATTTCAGTGTATACTGCAGAGATTTTTAGACCACGCCCTAAACTCTGCTGCACTCTGTAAGTAATGCCTAGCTGTATCCCAAAGGGCTCCCTTTGGCAAAAAAGACTGAACTGCCTCACAATGGCTCCTATGGAAACTGCTTGCTGCCCTGCAGTTATCCATTTACACCCTCCATCCTGAGAGGTTGCTAAGCAGCAAGCAAGCCTCCCTGCTCAGAGGCCTGCTGCGTTTTGAGAGCTCCTTGCTCTGGATTTTGTTTCGTGTTAATGAGATTTGGTAAAACAATATTGGCCAAGCTTTTATTTTAATGCTGGTCAATGTGCACATAGAGATCATTTGAACAGAACCTCGTTTGTCTTAAGGCCATAGTATATGTATGATTTCTAGTGTTATTCAAAGATCATACAGTCCAGCATCCCCATTTTACACATGAAGAATCTGAGGCTCTGGGAAATGTAGTCAAAGTCTGATTTTTGAGCACTACACCCAGAACCTACACCCTGGATAGAAACTTCATTGTGGGAAGATTATCAGAGAGAGTAAGTCGCTGTCTGCAAATCAACCTAAGCATATGAAATTAAGAGATCAGGATTCCAGAGCCTCTCCCTCAGAGTGTTGCCTACATCTCCAGGTGAGCCCCCTTCCAGGAAATTAATGTTGAACTTTAGCCTAGAAACCTGTCTTTCTACAGAGACATCTGTGCCTAGAAAGGTCTTCAGAAGAAAACCTTCAGCTACATGGGAGGGTACAAATACAAGAGTTCACTTTCCCCCATTATTGGTCACAATATAATGAAAGAAGGATTCATGCTTCAAGGTCTTAGGCAAATCACTCAAGGATTCTTTAATTTGTTTCCTTAACTGTTTGTACTATATCTGTCCCAGGTTGCCTATTGCCTTGATTTTCCTAGAAAGTTTGCAGATATTTCTTGCAGGCATGGTGGCACATATCTATAGTCCCAGCACTTGTGGCTGAGGTATAAAGATTGCCCATGAGTTCAAGGCCAGAATGGTCTACATACCCAAATCCTGGCTCAAAAAATAAGATAAAAAGAAGATGTTTCTGAGCTTCTCTGAGGCTCAGGGTCATCATCTGAACAGATGTACCATGCATTTGTGGCGAAAATCACATTAACACGTAAAGTACTAAAACAGCCTGGCTCAAAAAATGAGTATTACCATAACCATTATTATTATTATTTTCATTTATTTCCACAGCACATAATTGACCGCTATTTTTTTTAACCAAGAGAGAAAGAAGGAAAGAAACAAAATGAATATTCTAAACATTGTAGGATAGCAGCTAGGGAGCCTTGCTCTGTCAGCTTGGGGCTCAGTGACCACTAGAGGATTAATGATCACCAGAGAAACTTTACACACGTGTGATTCAGCCTGGATTTCTGAGGAAGAGAAGATGTCAACCCAAAGAACACAGACTGAAGCTTGACAGGGGCAAAGAGAGGAACGGACCCACAGAAAAGAGTTTTACTTGGCACCTGAGTGTATTAAGTCATTTTCATATATTAAGTCATTTGGCTCAAAACATGTCCTGTGTCTACAGTGAGTTCACATTACATGTTTAGAATACTCATTTCATCTCCAAGGTGTGATTTAACCTAACAGTAATATCTACTTGTTATGCTATGAATCTGACAGGTTCCCACAGGCTCATGTTTCAAATGCTTGTTCCCGAGTTGGTGGCACTGTTTGTGAGGCTGAGGAGGGTTCAGAAGGTAAAGGCTGGCTGGCAGAAGTGGGTCACTAGAGACAGGCCCTTGAGAGTGGGACACGGTCCCTGGTTCTGTCATCGTCCTCTGCTTTATGACTTACTATAATGTTGAAAACTCTCCTCTGTCACACATTTCCACCGCCTGCCGGGATGTTCGGCTCGGACACAGAACCAAATGGCTGTGGACTGAGTCCTCTAAAACTGTGAGTTAAAATCTTCCTTCAAGTTGTTTCTGTCATATCAATGCAGAAGTAACTAACAGACCACATGAATGGACTTGCTGTCTTCTGCTAGTGCTCGCACGTGCAAGTTTCTGTCTTGTGACTACAGTGTACAAACAGCAGAACAACTCCACAGAAGTGAAAAGCCCAGCAGCATCTTTCTGCAGTCATGAGATTAAAAGGTATCTTTTCCAGTGCCAGGCACGATTTCCTTATTGCTGAAAATGTCTTAAAAGCAATTAGAGAGCTGTTGGTTACTGGCAAGGTATGCATGCCGCTGCTGCATCCTCAGGGTTACCATGCCGTACTGATCAGTGCTATCTTCCCCACTAGCTTCTTATCTGAAAATGATACTCTTCAGATTTCTTTTTTCTTTAAACACACACACACACACACACACACACACACACACACACACACACTGTTACTTATTCACAAGAATCATGGCTGGGTAGGACTATTGCTTCCATCCCTTGGAAGCCTTGCTTGGTGCTTTGGTACCATGAAAGCTAGTCCTCAGGTAGGAGGTTTTCAGGTTAATTCCAGCTCAGGGACCTCTGGACTCTTTCTCTAAAGTGCCTGGGAAGAGTGTACCAATTGCATATCCAATACCAAATGGTCAGTCCTGAAAACATATACATACAAGTAGCATTATGCAGACTGAGCAGATTGTATTTATAAATTTAGGACTAATATACAGACACACAGACACACACACACACACACACACACACACATATATAAACAATTAAAGAAAAAAGAGGCCATAAATCTTAAAGAGAGCAAGTGGGGAGTGGTACTGGATGGTCTAGAGGGAGAAAAGGTAGGGGAGAGAAATACCATTTCCAGAAAAGAAGCTAGCGGAAAGACAATTCCAGCCATAGAATGCATGCCCTTGTTCTCCAAGTAACTTTGTCTAAACTGTCCTACTTTTGAACTGCTGTTGTCAGCAGTTCTTGCTTCTTCAATCCTTCATTTTTTATTAGCTCAGGTTTCTCAAAACTGATGTTTGCCTGAACTGAGACGAGTTCCCCTCATATTGCACATTAGAATTTCCTTCTTAAATTATAAAGTGATTCAGAATGTAGGTCATTCCTCTAACATACTGCAAAGGCTAGAAGGATCTGAAGCAAAAAGCTGGTGGCTGAGTCATGTAAAATCATTCTTTTCATTTCAGGAGCCCTTCCCAAGAAGTCCACTCATGGTTCCTAGGCCAAGGGTAAGGAATACTCTATTACATTCGGTCTAAGGAAGTAGCAATGCAAGAAGCATAAATGCATGTTTTAAATAACTCCTAAGATTGATACTGGCTTAGGAGGGATGAGATTTCTGCCCCAAAGCTACCTAAATCTAATCAGAGATTTATTTACCTCATTGCTTCCAGAGGAATATGTGTTGGGCTATGGATACAGGCTGTATAGATGAGGAACACTTCTTTAGATAAAAAAAATACAGCCCAATAAATATTTCAATTAAAAAACTCTCCTGTAAAACAATGAATAGGGATAAGGCAAGGTAGGGGAGGTGCTATGGGATGGTCTGCATGTCAAATTGCTCTGATTGGTCAATAAATAAAACACTGATTGGCCAGTGGCCAGGCAGGAAGTATAGGTGGGACTAACAGAGAGAATTGAAAGAACAGGAAGGCGGAGGGAGACACTGCCAGCCGCTGCCATGACAAGCAGCATATGAAGATACCAGTAAGCCACGAGCCATGTGGCAAGGTATAGATTTATAGAAATGGATTAATTTAAGATATAAGGACAGTTAGCAAGAAGCCTGCCACGGCCATACAGTTTATAAGCAATATAAGTCTCTGTGTTTACTTGGTTGGGTCTGAGCGGCTGTGGGACTGGCGGGTGACAGAGATTTGTCCTGATTGTGGGCCAGGCAGGCAAACTCTAGCTACAGGGAGGGATGAGGGGAGGGACAAGGAAGGAGATTTAAGAGAGATGACGTCTTGCTCAAATCATTGGTGCTCTTGAGGCATTTGCTACAGCTGGAGAAAAGAGTCAAGGGTGAAATATTGTAGTAAATATGAGGCAAGTGACTAATGAAAAAATGACAACAAGCAGGGCCTCTTGAACTTTCTGAGAAATCCAACCTTTGTCCTAAAGACAATTGGAAGTAGAGTAATGTGAGAGAATGGTCCTTCAGAAAGGTGATTAGAAGTAGTGTAGAATTAGAAGGATTGGGATAGGTAAAAGGAAGTGAGTTACAGAACTACTGTTACTCTTCAAGAGAGAGATCTTCTAAGTCTGAAGTAAAGATGTATAGCTCAGTGGATAGAATACTCATCTAACATACACAAATTCTTGGGCTTGATCCCCAGCACCACATAAACAAGGTGTGATAGTATACTTCTGTAACCCCAGCACTGGGAAGATGGAAGCAGAAGGATCATATTACAAATGTGAAGACGGTCTGAGATGCATGAGACCCTGTCTCGAAAGTGGGGATGAAGGGAGAGAAAGTAAGATAGAGAGAAATAAATATCATACAATTCCACAAATGGTTTGTTTAGCCAGTCTCTTAGCTTGCACATGTAAGCAGAACTCCCAGAGAGAGAATAAAAAGAGAGGAATCCGCAATCAATTGATGCAGTATTGAAAGAGGTAGATAGGAATGAGCAAACTCGGACAGTAGAGGCTAAAGCCATTGAACCTGAATTGTGTATGTGGAAGAACTAACAAAGGAAAAACAGTGGAAGGGATGGGGATGTCCAGTCAACATACTTGTAGCATATATGGGTGACTATATGGTTGTGATATTACAGTCAGTAAGACAGTACAAAACTGAACAGCCTTAAAGGGAAATATGCTGATCAAGCCTCCAAAAGACATGCTAGACATGTTGACAAATGGGAACACATCTAAACTCATCAGAAACCCTGGGCTCAAAAGATCAACTCTAGAGTTACTAACAAGGGATTGGAAAAATCCCTAGGACTGGCAGTCTAGATCACCCTGGAAGAATGTGTAGGCAGTCAGAGGAGAATCCCCAATGTTCAAGAAAAGCAACAAAGAAAAGAAAGGAAAAAAAAGCAGAAGAGGACACAAGATAGAAGAAAGTGAAGAATATTATGTCACAGCAGAATGTCATTTTTTCTTGAATTTGACTATTTGGAAGCTGAAAGTCAATTACAAACCAAAGTTTCATGCTAATAGAAGCCAAATTGTAATGAGTTACCAAGGGAATGGCAGGGGATTGAAACAATAACTATAAGCAACCCAACTGAGAAAATATTATTTAAATATCAGATGCCCTCAACTGAAGAATGGATAAAGAAAATGTGGTAAACTTACACAATTACTCAGCTGTTAAAAACAATGACACCATGAAATCTGCAGGCAAATGGATGAAACTAGAAAACATCATCCTGAGTGAGGTAACCCAGACCCAGAAAGACAAACTTGGTATGTGCTCACTCATAAGTAGATACTAGCTGTAAAGTAAAGGAGAACCATATTACAATCCAAAAACCCAGAGAGGCGAGGTAACAAGAAGGGCCCAAAGGAGACAGGGGCCCATGGATTTCCCTGGGAAGAGGAAATACAAGATATCTCCTGGGTAGACTGTGGGCCGGCAAGGAACATGAGGGATTGGGTTGGGGGGTATGAATGGAGGGGGAGAGTAATTAAAGAGATGTCTTGATGTGGGGGGCATTTTGGGGTCAGGTAGAAACCTCATGCAAGGGAAACTCCCAGGAATCCACAAGGATGACCCCAACTGAGACTCCTAGCAATAGCAGATAGGTAGCCTGAACTGACCATCTCCTATAATCAGATTGGTAACTACCCCAATTGTCATCAGAGAGCCTTCATCTAGTGACTGATGGAAACAGATGCAGAGATCCACAGCCAAGCACTGAACTGAGCTCAGGGAATCCTGTTGAAGAGCGAGAGGAAGGATTGTATGAACCAGGGGGTCAAGGTCATCACAAGGGAAATCACAGAGACAACTAGCCTGGCTCATAGGAGCTCACAGATTCGGGACCAACATCTAGGGAGCCTGCTAACAGCTAGGGAGCCTGCATGGGACAGACCTAGACTCTCTATGCATGTGTGACAGTTGTGTAGCTTGGTCTACTTGTGGGACTCCCAGTGGTGGGAGCAGGGCCTGTCCCTAACTCTCTGACTGGCTTCAAGGAACCTATTCCGCTTACTGGGTTGCCTTGCCCAGCCTCAATACAAGGGGAGGAGCTCAGTCCTACCTCAACTTGATATCCCATGCTTGTTGATACCCATGGGAGGTCTGCCCCTTTCTGAACAGAAACAGAGGAGGAGTGGATGGGGAAGGGATGGGGAAGAGCGGAGAAAAAAGAGATAAAGGATGGAAGGAGAATGAGTCAAAGCGTGAAGGATGAAATGGGACACCTGGAATAAAAACATTCATGTGTTATTTCATCAGCCTCACTGTCTTACAACGTTCCTTTCTTTGACTCTGCAAACTTGGTCCCACAGATTATTTCAAACTCCCACCATTTCTTCGTCTTCTATGAAGACTGGTTTCTGGGACTGCTTGATGACTCATGTACCTCAAACCTCACAGCCAAGGAGCCTGAGTGCATGCGCGCTCGTGCACACACACACACACACACACACACACACACACACACACACACGCTTGGTTCTGCTTCCATCTCTGTGACAAATTTGGCTATGTACTAGGAGGGGAATAAAAAAAATGACAAGTCATCTAGAACAACTTCCTAAGCAGGTTTCCTCTAGCAAGAAGACTCAATCAGATCCCCACTATAAAATGTGGCCATCAGTCATCCAGCCCCATCTCCCACCCATGCCCACCTGACAGTCTCCTCCTGGCAACTTTCCTTGGGTCAGGGCTTAGACTCACCAGGATTCCCTGGCATTGACCTCTATCTATGGTAACAGCTTCTGTAGGGTGTGGGACTTTAAACTTGCTATATGATGTCTCTAAAAAGCTGTTTTACTTCTGTGTTCTGCCTGCATCTCTTCTCCCTGGATCTTTCATTTTATTGTCCTATTCTTACGCTTTTCTACCTCTTAGCCTTAGGGAATCTAATGGCTTGACCTATGAGATCTATGAAAACATTGGGAAATTGTCTATTGTGACTCAAGACCCTGACACAATGAATGAATTCTTGCTATTAATTCATAATTAGCTCAATGTTTGTTTTCTAACAGATCAACAAGTTCCTAAACACTATTTTTAGCCATTGATGTGGCCAACGCCAATTATTTTGAGCTGAAATTAGCAAATCAAGATGTATATTTTGTGAACATTAGATGTGTGTATCATACTTCACATTGTGATTCTAAAGACCTTGAGAGAGAGAGAGAGTAATGCAGGCTGAATTGGGCGATCAAAGTAGATCATGTACATGTATGAAATGTCATATTGAGGTCCAGTATTTTGATTAACTAATATAAAAATGTTAAAAATACAAAGCATTGACAGAGAAAAGACATAAAAACATATGTTAAAAATCAATGATCTAAGATTTCATAACCACACTATGCAGGGGACTCACATAGGTAGCATATTTTCAAATGAGTGGCATAAACAATAACAGTTCTTGCTTGTGGCTATAAACTATACAACAGAATTTGGCACAATTTTGTTTGGGCTTTTCAATGGCAATGCCAAGTGACAAGTTAGTAGTGATCATCAAGCGTGTTGTACAAATTATAAAATGCAAGTGTGTGAAATTTGACTGAATTGCAAAACTCATTGAAGCCCTAACATTCTATTTCTAGAGTTTGGGAGTAATTCTAGGTTCCAGATAGTAGGATTAAATCCAGATTGCTAACTTGACATGAAAAACTTGTCTATGTGTCCTCTGGCCAAGACGCTGTGGCCATTCCTTTAACAAGCTCAGATTTTTCACAGCATCATGACTTGTAAACACTGTTTCTTTCTTTCTGCAATGCCCTTTCCTGTTCCTCCCCTATGTAAATGCAATAAATAAGATCCCTTCTCTGACTCATGTTAGAATAAGTTATGGCCTCTTTGGAGCTCCAGTGATTTCTTTTTCCTGATACTGTTAGGGAAAAAATTACCATCTGAAATCAGAACGGCTGCATCACCTGCCTGAGAAGCCCCCCACCAGCCAGTCTATCAACATTGCCTAGTAGAAGTGGTGAGAGAGTCCTCAGACTCCGCCTGACATAACAGTCACTCACTCTCTCCTGTGCCCTCCCCAAGATAAAATGCAATCTTGCCCCCCCCATCTGCATATGTTCTCAGAAGGCACTAGAGTATATAAGAGGTGGAGGTTAACTGAAGGAGGGACTCTGTGCAGCTTTCAAGGGGCTGTAATCCATTCAGGCACAGGAATTTTCATTTGAGCAGCTGTTTGAGGGTCACTCGTGTCCCTGTAAATAATCCCTTACTACCTATGCTCCCATAATAAGCTTAACAAACCCATCGATTCATCAGTCTGGACTTCACTGGAACCATTTATTTAATCTGCCATTGCTATCTCCCGAGAAAAATTACCACACCAGATTCCTGCATTGAAACACAAAACCAGAGGCCAGGGAGACAGATTCGTGAGGAAGAGTGCCTGATCCACAGGCACAGGACCTGAATTTGAATCCCCAGAATCCATGTAAAAATCCAGATGTGGCCACATGCGTCTGTAGCACCAGTGATGGAGAAGTGGACTGAAACAGGGGCATCACTGGGCTTGATGGCTAGCCAGACCAGGAAAAAGAAAGACAGTGAGCTCCAGGTTCTTCGAGACCCTGTCTGAAGGGAATGAGGTGGAAAATGATAAAGCATGAAATCTGATGCCCTCCTCTGGCCTCCACGTGAGAGCACGAAGGCATATTCACCCACATCTATATACATGTACGTACACCACATGCACAAACACCACACATGCTCAAAAGAAAGAACCACACAGTTTTTGTGCTATTTTTGTCTTTGCCTCGTTCAGTTTATTGATTTGGATTTGATTATGTGAGTGAGTGTGTGTGTGTGTGTGTGTGTGTGTGTGTGTGTGTGTGTTCACATAAGAGAAGACACTTTTCAAAGGAGATTAGAAGAGGACTTCAGTAAGAAAATGCAAAGCAACATTTGATGAATACATTGTGTAAACACTAGTCATGGATGGAAGTTAGTTCAGCTACTGGATATTTTCTGAAGAAGCCCTGAACTTCAAAAGCAACCCAGTGTTAGGTGGAGCTGAAGGCCAGTATCCATAGTGAACAAAGAATTGCTAGTTAAGAAGGAGTTCTTTATGAGCCTTTCTGCTTTAATTCCGGGGAAAAGAGGTGGTTACAGGTAATATATCTGTACTTAAAAGTCCACCAGTCTCCTTTCCACTTTCCAGCTGTCCTGAGTAAAGAAACCCGTACGTGACATTGGCAGCCACTGCATTTGATGGTAGGGGAACCTGGGTTCTTGATTATTGCTTTGAAGACAGACACACAATTAACAATTCCTCAATTATACTGCTATGTGAAAAGATGTGCCAGTACTCAGTTATTAATGTGGGTGTTATCTATGATTGCGACTGGTGTTACATTAACACAATTACATAAGAGAACTTACAAAATTATAAATGCATGTAAAACACAAGCATAAACTAAACATATGTGGAGGAGGATAATTGCAAAAGTTGTCAAAGATGAAACATTAGAAGAAAATATGGATCTGAAGCACTCAGCAGTGATGAAGATCCCTGATGGGCAAACTGAGGAACATTATTATGTTCCTGGGGAACAAAGGAAGGGCAAAACTGTGAACAAACTAACAGGATTTGAAATTTATGTGACTGACCAAATGATCATGAGCCATCTGTGGAGCATCACTTTCAACGAGTATTTTAGAGGAAGCACTGTAATGCCCTCTGGGTAAGGGTATGAGTGGGGTAAGGATTCATAAGACCTACATCACAGCTATACTGATTTTTAAAACTGATAATTCAGAAAGCAGAGTCTTAATTTTAGCCATCACAGACATTCTATGTCTTATTGGGAAATTCACTGAATAATCAATACTTAGCTGCCCAGGCTATGACCTGAATATAATTACTATCTTATCTACTTTAATGGAGTGCATGAGACAGAATAAATGAATTCATAGTATTTCTATTCAGACAGCTGGGTCTTAAAGCACATTGGTAGTAGTGATGTGTGTATCTATACAGAAGGACAGATAAAATCTTACATATATACAGAGATTTGGGGTTTTTAGAGCTACAAAAATGTAGCCATAGACTAGATTCATTCTGTCACTTATTCAATTCCTGTCTCAGGAGGACATTTCTAATGCCTTTTTGCAGAGTTATACATAGTAAGAAACACCAGGTAAGTGTGATTCACATAATCCAAACCTCTGCTACAGAGTCCCTAGGGGAGATGCTGTCTAGGTAAACATGGAGATAAGAGATATAAGAGCATTCACTAAAGTTTCCTTGTTTTCACAAGCCCAGATATAAAATTCTAGAACTGGGAGAATATTCTACAAAGAGAATTTCTCTCTGCTTCAGTAACCAAGAGTTGATATCTCTAACACCCAGCTTCTAAACACTATCTCCTTGGATTACTAACATCCCTAACACAGGATGCAGATTTTGTATGTATGTAGGCATGTGCATTTTTCCTGTGGAAAAAGACTTATTTAAGATTTTTATAACAATTATGGACTTAAAAAATACCCAGGAAACAGACAACAGTTCCAGCTTATCAGTCTATGCATCTGTTTTATATGCCAAGCACCAAATGTTCTTCTTGAATCAAGGGTGACACTGTGCAGAACATGATGTCAAGGCCACAGTGGAGACTTAATTGGGTTAACCTCTGAGTAGCAATTCTGAATTTGTCTGTAAGACCACTTTTCTATTACAGAAATATTTAATGCATCTTGACCTTTCTCCTGTTGGAAGGGAAACATTTTTTTAATTTTAAAAATCATTTCACTCACTGCTAACTCTGTTCCTTTATCTATCCAAAACTTAGTATTATGAACCCAGCTAAAAAGTTCTTCCAGGAATGGTGGTTACACTTCCTGTACTATTTTAGTGCTGCCAAGAAATTTACTCTTTTCTGCCTAACACATTTTCTCATTTGGGATCAGATAAAGGCTGTGTCTTAATTGCTTTTCTATTATTGAAATAAAACACCATGACCATGGCAACTTGTAAAAGAAAGAATTGAATTTGGCTTATAGCTTCAGAGGCTTAGAGTCCATGATGATGTGGAGAAGAAACGCATTTTGATACACAACTGCAGGGCAGAGAGTGCACTAGGGATGGTACAGGAGCCTTTTCAAACCTTAAAGCCCATGCCCAGTCACACAACTCCTCCACACATTTCCACTAATCCTTCCTGAACAGTTCCATTAACTGAGAACCAAGTGTTCAAACATATGAGGGCATGAAGTCTATTTTCATTCAAACCACCCCAGACTGGGATTCAGAACTGGTCAGAAGTAAAATCAAGTAGGAAATTCAACCATAGATAACAGTTAAACATCAAAAGATGGCTGCCATCAAAGACTTACAGTGTACCTAGCATATAAGGATGAGGTTAAATGTTAGGTAAAGTTCAGATGAATGCCCCTGGGTATGGATATGTCTATTGCAGTACAATACTTAGCAAAGCATCAATGTAGAAATTTATTAATCAATTTTGAACAAGAAAAAAGATGAAACAAACCTGTTTATTAAACCATCCGCTATAGTCAGGTTCCATTTCTTATAGTAAATACCTGAGATAATCAGGTTATAAAGAGAAAAGGTCTATTTTGGCTTAATTTAATCACACTTTTTAGCTCATGGCAAACCACCAAAGCATGATGGGAGCATGTAGCAGAATAAAGCTACTCACCTCATGGCCAAGAAGCAAAAGAGAGGAACAGTAAATACTGAAGTGACTCTCTCACATTTGAAGGTGTGCCTCTAATGACCTAAAGAACTTTACCTCTTAAGGGTTTGATAACTTCCCAATAGAAACAAGCTGGGTACTAAGCATTTATCAAATGGACTTCTGAAGGACAGATAAGATCCAAACTATTTCCAGAGGCACTGTCTGAGTACTTATAGACAACACAAATATAAACATATGACCTGAAATGACATGAAAAAACCTTGAGCTTATTTTAAGAGTATGAAGATTTTTGGAGAAGAGGAGGAGGAGGAAGAGGAAGAGGAGGAGGAGGAGGAAGAGGAGGAGGAGGCAGAGGAGGAAGAGGAGGAGGAGGAGGCAGAGGAGGAAGAGGATAAAAAGGAAGAAGAAAGCAATGATGAATGATGACTAGGAAGACCAAAAGGAGTTAGATCATAAAGTATCTGGTGTCCTAAAGATCTTTATCCTCATGTGCAAGTAGTAGGTCCAGAGAAGTGACTCTTATTTTCCAAACCTATGAGTCTGTAGCCCCTGGGAAATTGAAGAGAATGATGAAGTGGTTATCCTCTGACCTTCCAATATGTAGAAGGATATGGCAGCATCATAGGGAACCTATAATACTTTTTTTTCTCTGCCTTCTCTGTACCATAGCTGCCATTAGGAACTGAGTGCTGACTAGGAGGAGGCAGGTGAGCTATTTAATCTGCCATGGTGAGCTCTGCAGCCCTTTGTCTTCAGTAGTAACTCCATTCACTTTCAGGACCACAGGAATATTCTTCAGTCACCTCTACTTACACACTGGCAACCCAAGTCCCAGAGTCATTCCTTGCAGGAATTTCAAAGGAAAGACAGTTACCTGAGTATTTACGTTGACACCGCCCTCATTGCTTCCTTCAGAGCTTTCCCTTCCTGGAGCCAATTCTAAAGATACAAACCATCTCCCGTAGCCGGAATAGGCCAGTTTTCCTCAATGGCATTGTAACCAGATGGGCAACATCAACGTAAGTGTGGACAGGGATTGGGACAGTACCAAAGCACGGAATTTGAAGGACAGAACAGAAAAGTCTCACAGAGAAAATCCAGCGTTGCTGATCAAAGGAGACAGGAAGACACTCAAAACCCCACGGTAGGTATGAAATGGTGTGAAGGGTAACCGCAGACATTGGGAAACAATGCTTTGGCTTCATTTATTCAACTAATATTTATCACACCATATTGTAGAAGCTGTTCTATTAACGACATCAAGAAACATGAACAAAATTCCCCTACTCTGCAGACCAGCTCAGCAGCAGCAACAGCCACATTGAGGTACAGCACAAAAAGACAAATGACTCCTCATGTGCAAAGATACTCAAAGCTGAGAGTTGTACAGAAAAAGAAAAAAGATGAAGTCACCTGAAACTTCCCACGCATTAAGCTAACTGAAAACCAATTACTGAATCTTCCATTTGTGTCTCCTGAACTATGTACCTCTCTTGTCTATCCTGTTGTCTATCTACCTTGAGCAGCTGACTTCCACAGACTCTAACAAGAGGTACCTGTTTCCAATGGCTCCCCATTGGTTTAATTGGTGGCAAACTGGAAGGAAGGAAGATACTGAGTCACAGTATTTATTTCACTAGCTTCTTCCTTTCAATCTACCTCAAGCTAGTGATGTCCCTTAAAACAAAGGACCATTTATTTCAAGGAAGTCTTCTCTGTGTAACTCTCAAACAATTTCCATTCAAGCCTACATGTAGAATCAGAACCTCTTATCAGAGCTAACCACCACGTATGGATCTCCTACTGGGGCCAGCTGATTTTATAAATACTTCTGTTGTTGAATACTAACTACCCACAGATACCCTTGGAACCTATAAATTCTGTCTTATAATGGAAAAAGTTCAACGGAATGATTAAAGATTTTCATATGAGATTATCCTGGTTGGTGCTTATGGGTCCTGGGCCCTGGATGGAATTACAATGTCCAAATAAAAAAAGAGATGGCATAAATATGAGAAGAGAAAGCACCCTGACCATGGAAATGACTGAAGTGGGGTAGGCCTGAATCAGGAATACCAGTGACTACCAGAAGTCAGAATGAGCAAGGTATTGATTCTCACTTGGAGGCTCCAGGGGTGTGTGGCTGTGCAATACCTGTCAAGCTAATGATACTAATTCTAGACTTCTGGCCTTTAGAACTGAGACTAGATTCCTCTTACTGTGAGCCACCAAGTTAGTCTCAATTCATTACGTCAGCCACAGGAATCTAATATAGTTCAATAACTCTGTGTAAACTATACTGATTAGCCTGATGAGGCACCATCCTATTACTACTTAAAACAGGGTCCTCATCATGAGAGTGTGAAGAACAGTCCCTGCAATTACATGTAAGATTATAAATGTGTTTAATCAATCTTTTGCTATCAAATGACTAATTTTCATCAGATTCTCAAAGCAGCTCTGTTCCAAGAAGTTAGAAGTAAATGAAGGAGCTGAATTTTGGCAGGTACTGGACCCTACCACAGTAATATACCTTTCCATCCACCTACATACAATCAATGGTTCCATCAGATGTGGTGGACAAGACACAGTCCCCAGGGCCATCCTGGGAGAATCAGTGGGCTTCTCTGACATTTGTCACTGTGGGTTTTATGAAAAGCTATTTTTTTGTTTCAGAGTTGTTTAGGACTCTGACTTTTTCAGGATTTTGTTTGGTATCCAAGAAACAGTCTCTTATTTTGTAGGAAATATTTTGTTGAAAGATAAATATACATAATTTCCTGATAATCTGGGACTGATTTATTATAGATAAGCAGCCCAGAGACAAAGTCCCATTACCTATGGCCACATAGCCACTAATGGAGCACTTGGTGTGTGATCTGTTTCTTTTAAGCATCTCACATTATTATCCTAATTTTAGGGTTCAAAAGAAGAAACAAAGAAAACATACATTTGTTACAGAGTTATCAGCCCTCAACTTAGTAAATAGCCTCATAACTCGAAGTTAGCAGTTATGGATTAAGAAGTGAGCAATTATTCAAGGGATATGCAATATGAGCATTTGGTCATAGCATAACCACTTGCTGGGTGGCAAAGCATCACTCACCAGGCAGCAAAGCACTCTAGGCAGGGAAAACATCCCAATCTTTTTGTTCTGATCCAGATAAATGAACTTGTGTTTTTCAAACTATAAAAGATGGATTATCACTGTAAAGGGTAATTGTTGGACAAACCACAATAGAATATTCCATTCACAATGGATGGACATTATGGCGCCTTTGCTGTTTTCCTTTTATTTTTAAAAATTAATATGAATAGAGCCAGGAGATAGTGGCACACACCTTTAATCCCAGCACTCAGGAGGCAGAGCCAGATGGATCTCTATGAGTTTGAGACTAGCCTGGTCTACAGAGCGAGATCCAGGACAGGCACCAAAACAGCACAGAGAACCCTGTCTCAAAAAAAATTAATTAATGTGAATAGTCATATGTAATATTGGGTTATATGTGTATTTCCTCTGAATAATACATGAAGGAGAAATAAGACTGTATTCTAAAATGGTTATATCGTTTTAGGTTCCCACCAGTAGTATATAGGTTCAAGCTGTTTCATGTATTCCTCAACACTTTGTTTATAAATATTTACAATTTTAGATATTTTAATGGATACAAATTTGTGTCTTCTTATGGTTTTTAATTGCATTTCCTTAAGTGCATTCAAACTGTTCTCTCATTTGCTGTTTGGATAGTTTCTACTCTTGTTAATGAGCTATTCATTATTCTGTAATTTTCTAGACAGGTCTTTGTTGGACATGTGGTTTGCAAACCCATTCTGTGGCTTGCTTTTTATTTTCTATAAAGTATCTTTTGATTGAAGGTGTTCGACATCTGATGAAATCTAATTTGTGATTATGTGAGTGAGAATGAATCGAAGCTGAGCAAAGATGCTTAAAGAGAACTAAATCATGTCTGATTGCATATAGGTACATGGAAATAAAGTTAACACAGCATAACTCAAATTGTTTCCATGTAACAGATAAGATACATAGTATACCAATGTATGGAAATTGAGAGATGTGGAGTAAGTTAAAGATACATTTAAAATAACACAAATAACATTTAGTGAGAATTTACTACATACTGGAGAGGGTTCTAATTGCTTCCTTTGGCTTAATTAATTTAATACTACATTTTCCAATCCTTCCAGTGTGTGAAATGGCCCTGTTTCCCATCATCACATATCTATCTAGAAGTTGCACAGATTCTCAGTCTTTATTACTATACTGTTCTGATCCCATGTAATATCATTTTCCCATAAAGTTCTGAAAGAATACTGTAGCTTAATATCTCAACCTGACTGCTGAATCTTAGGGGATACTTAAATATTTGATATTTGAATTCCATATCTCCCTATCTGAATCTTTTATCCATTCTCTAGTGAATCCAATATCAAGTACATGGATATGATCTACACAACCACCCACAACTCAACATTTACTGTTTGGTCCCAGCTGAGTCTCAGCTCTGGATGTCCATGGAAGTCTTGTGAGGATGGTTTTCCCATCCTGACACACTGTCTGCAAGCATTTATTTAAGGCTTCAGAACCCCAATCACCACTAAACTTAACCTGTAATAACACATTTGGGAGCCCAGAAATTCAAGACAATTTTGTCTCACAGAGCTGCCTATAGAAAAGCTTAATGAAGTGTAAATACTCTCATCTCAAAATTGCCATTTAGGATTTTAATCTTCAGATTGTTCTGGCTAAAAACCAGAAGCCACATTAGTTGCCACCAGAGTCTAAACCTTATACTTAATTTCAATGCTTCATATGGATCATGGGGTCTGCCTTCTCTTTACCACTCAAAGGCATCTATTTACCACAATAAATATCCTTATTTTACAATACTCCTTATAAAAGTCTTAATGTGATAAGCTCACCCTGCACCGATTGGGAACAGGAAAGGCCCCATCTCTGGACTGGGCGGACCAGGTCCCTAGGTGCTAGGCCCCGGGGGCACATTCAGTGCCACTCCCCCAAGCCATTGGAGGCCCAGGGACCAGCCAGCTGCCTCTTCTCCAACCCCCTTACCAGGAAAATAGCCCCCTGCAATACCAGTAAAAACCAGAGTCATGAGCCCACCTTGCACTGATTGGGAACAGGTAAGGCCCCATCTCCAGACTGGACAGACCAGGTCCCAGGCCCCTAGGCCCTGGGTGCAAATTCTAGGCCCTTTCCCCAAGCCACTGGAGTCCCAGGGACCAGGCCAGTTACCTCTTTTCCCACCCTCTAGCCAAGAAAACAGGTCCACCCTGAACTGATTAGGAATAGCTGATCCCTGAGACAGAGCCCACGGGTGCCCATGAACTAAGATCTGCTCCCTGAGACACAGAATCCACCAGCACCAATTGGACCAAGAGCTCAGATTAGACCAAGAGCTCCAATTAGACCAAGAATATCAAGCGGACCAAAAGAGGCTCCCTCAGAAACAGACACCACTTGCACGTAATGGAGAAAGAGGTGGGTAGACTCCAGTGCAAAAATACAGTCAACAACATAAAGACCAATATGGCACCATCAGAACCTAGTGGTGCTACGTCAGCAAGACCTGAACATCCCAAAGCAGAAGCAGCAGAAGAAATCGGCCTTAAAAATGAATTTAAGAAAATGATAGAGGCCTTCAAAAAGGAAATGAAAATTTCCCTTAAAGAATTCAAAGAAAAGACAAACAAAAAATTAGAAGAAATCAATAAATCCCTTAAAGAAAGCCAAGAAAAATCACTTAAACAAGTAAATGAAATAGCCCAAGATTTGAAAACTGAAATAGAGGCAATAAGGAAGACACAAACTGAGGGAAGGCTAGAAATGGAAAATCTGAGTAAACAAACAGGAACTAAGTATAACCAACAGAATGCCAGAGTTGGAACAGAGAATCTCTGGCGTTGAAGATACAATAGAGGAAATAGATTCATCAGTCAAAGAAAACACTAAAGCCAACAAAGTCATAACATAGAATGTCCAGGAAATTTGGGACACCATGATAAGACCAAACCTAAGAATAATAGGGATAGAAGAAGGAGAAGAATACCAACTCAAAGGCACAGAAAATATATTCAACAAAATCATATAAGAAAACTTTCCCAACCTAAAGAAGGAAATGCGTATGAAGGTACAAGAAGCTTACAGAACACCAAATAGACTGGATACAAAAAAAAAAGACCCCTTGCCACATAATAATCAAACCACTGAACATATAGAATAAAGAAAAAAATATTAAGAGCTGCAAAGGAAAAAGGCCAAGTAACATATGAAGGCAGACCCATCAGAATAACACCTGACTTCTCAATGGAGACTCTGAAAGCCAGAAGGTCCTGGACGACATTATGCAGACTCTAAGAGACCATGGATGCCAACCCAGACTATTATATCCAGCAAAACTCTCAATCACCATAGACAGAGTAAACAAAATATTCCATGATAAAACCAGATTTAAACAATACCTATCAACAAATCCAGCCCTACAGAATGCACTAGAAGGAAAAATTCAACCTAAGGAAGTTAGATACACCTTAAAGACACAGGCAATAGATAATCCCACACCAACAAATACCAAAGAAGAGAAACACACAACACTATCAACAGAAAATAACACAAATTAACAATCACTGGACATTAATATCCATTAATATCAATGATCTCAATTCACCTACAAAAAGACACAGGCTGACAGAATGGATATGAAAACAGGATCCATCCTTCTTCTGCATACAAGAAACACACCTCAACCTTCAAAGACAGACACTACCTCAGAGTAAAAGGCTGGGAAAAGAATTTCCAATCAAATGGACTTAAGAAGCAAGCTGGTGCAGCTATCCTAATATCTAATAAAATATACTTCAAACTAAAATCAATCAAAAGAGATTGGGAAGGACATTACATACTTATCACAGGGAAAATCCACCAAAATGAAGTCTCAATTCTGAACATTTGTGCCCCAAATACAAGGGCACCCACATTTGTTAAAAAAAAAAATTACTAAAGCTTAAATCGCACATCAAACCCCACACACTAGTAGTGGGAGACTTCAACACCCCACTCTCACCACTGGACAGATCTGCCAGACAGAAACTTAACAGAGAAATAAGAGAACTAACAGACGTTATGACTCAAATGGACTTAATAGATATCTATAGAACATTCCACCCTAACACAAAAGAATATACCTT
>CABHPP010135217.1:19214-32296 GCA_902168425.1 Peromyscus attwateri | reverse complement strand
CACACACACACACACACACACACACACACACACACACACACACATTGTGAAGTTTTATATTCTTCTTTGGAAAAAATAAGTAACTGAAATAAGGAAATGTCAAGTTCACATTTGCCATGTGGCTTATATGGTAACAAGTGATTGAGCCAAGACACCTGTCTTTCTTAGTGACCATTGGTGCCTCAGCAATGGGGAGAAATAATAATAAAATAAACCAGGACCTTCTTATCACTAGTGCTTAGCTTTGCTACAGCCCCTAGGCAGTCTAAATGGCGTGTTATCAAGCTATATGACTATGCCACCACCTATTTGTTCTGATATTCAATGCAAAAATGTCAGAGCTATCCGTACTTAAGTACACCAAATTACTGACTGCTGGGGCTGGAAAATACACTGAGAAGGTATTCGATATATGAACCCATACCCTGGATAAGAATCTATGGCCCTTGTAGATGCAAACCTTTCTAAATTCTAGAGAACAGATGTTGAACTATAGTCTACATTAAGCACTACACTCTCCCGAGAATTTCTTTTATTTTTTTGCTCTCTGGCTTCAGTGTCAGCACATGTGCATTTGTTCTCTGATGAGCTTTCTGACCCAGGCAGCATTTCCTCAGCTTCTCTCCTTATCTCACACCTGAGTCTCCCAATGCCAAGAAAACAGCTTTGTCTGAATAGTGCCTGTTGATCTCATCAATGTAATTTTAGAGAACTAAGTGGTAATTTCTATCTATTTAAGGAATGATGGTATGGAATCAATATTTCTAGACAGCAAGTTTTTTCACCACTGTGGAATAATTAAACAAAACTAAGGGGAGAAAGGGAGCTTCCCACTGTGATGGTTAGATGTAAAAAGAAGACAAAGACATTAAATACAAATTTCAGATAAAAAGTGAATGTTTTAGTGTATGCCCCCCAATATTTTTACTTGCTAAATCTCTCATTTGTTTTTGTGCTTGATTGCTTTTCCTTTCTCATCACTATTTGACTGCTTGTTCTAGAAACTGACTCATGGGGTACTTCATTAAAGCAGCTATTATTAAACACTTGTCACGCTAGGAAGCTGAGGGTGACTTCTAGCATTAACACCTTGGAGATGGCGGTTCTGGTGTAGGTAGTTAATTCTGTGATCTCAAAATACCAGTAGAAAAATTATCCCTTAGAGAATGCAGAATCTGGAAAGTGTTTCTGACAGGTCTGCCACATTCCTACACCACCAACCAGTGCCACTAAGTCCTCTCCTCTTCCACCCCCCTTGACATGCGCACAAACTGTATTAATCAGCTGGATGATGGCAGTGGTGAGTGGAGCTGATGAGGGGCTCCACTGTACTGACTATGCATGAGGTGGGAGAAATGGGAACCAGAACGTGGACCCTTAGTCCCAACCACATATCACCTATGTCTCCAGCTAAGGTAATTTCCTACACTTCGTTACTCAGAAATGATCTGAGAAGTTGAAGAAGTTTAGCAACACTGAGTGTCATGACCCTGATTCTTTGGTCCCATTCCTGAAGTACAAAATTTATAATTTCTAGAGATGAGACCTAGGAATTTATGTTTTTAAAATTCTTCTTTAGTAAAACTGGTATTAAACAATTCTGACAGCAATTGGACTCAACTGATATAAGCACATGTCAAAACCAGTCTCTGAATTCTACCTTCAGATCTAACATTCATTAGCCGTGTGCTCTTAGAGAGTGGGATGTTCTTGTTCATTGTCCTCCTGTGCTTCCATATATCCAATAAACAAATAAAGAAGAAAGGAGGAAGGAGAGCAGAGAAAAAGAATAGCATACATTATGATATTACAGGATTCAGTGAAATCATGAATAACTGTCACCTGACACCACAGTCAGAGCAGCAGTAGTTACTTGTGTGTATTGCTGTCCGGATCCAAAGCTTGGTTCTGATATTACTACTGAAGCAGCTGTACTGACAGTTTACTTTTATTTCCAAATCAAATAACCTATTTAACACTCTTCAATTTTACCAGTATCTTCCATGCTGAAAGAGGTTGCCTGCTGAAAAGAGGGGATAGAATTGATGTCATGGAGTAAAAGATTCTAGATGCATATTTCTTGGCCCTAGAGAAGGCACAAAAACTCTGACAGTGGATGAAGACAATGTGTGATGCTCAAAATAGAGCTGACTTTGATGGACACTGGGATCAACATATTCGAACAGTTTTGAAGTGGCAGTAGCATACATGCTGAGCCCTTCTGATGATGGACAACTGCTCTCTGCACACCCTTTCATTACTGAGACAAAAGCAGTCCATGTAAACAGATGTCAACATTTTTCTTTAACATAAGCACTTGGGTTATTTAGAACATGGTTCCCAGAGCTGTGATGTGTTGGTTGGTTGCTTGGGTTTTTTTTCTTTTTGAGATAGAATCTCACTATGTTGCCCGGGCTGGATGAGAGATCACTAGTCTTCTGTCTCAAATATATTGTTCTAATAGTAAAATTAATGTTTATTAAACACAATTCAGAAAATACTATATAAAGAAAAAGTTAATATCACTTCTAATTACCATCTGGAGGTAATAAAAATCAACATTTGGATGCACTTCTTTCAGGTATTTTTCAATTATAATATTTTTATTAATCCTTTGAAAATTTCATACATGCATACAATGTATTTTGATCATATTCACTCTCCTATTTCTCCCTCTAACTCTTTCCCAATCCACCCCAGATTTCTCCAACTCCTCCCAATTTCCATGTACTCTTTTAAATTTTTTATAACAAACCAATTCCAAGTTGTACTGCCCATATACACATGGATGTAGGGGCATCTACCTGGGTGCGATTGACCTACACTGGGTCATACACTAAAATAAAATAAAAAACAACTGAATTTTCCTCCCCAAGAAGCTATCCCATGGGGAGCTCACAAGCCTCAAAAGTGAACTTATTACTATTATTTTACTAAATGGATGAAGTATCAAATTGTCCTCTAGATTCATATCTCTGTACCCATCAATCAGTTTACCCCTTAGACCTCAGACAAGTTTCTTTGTATAGTGGCCAGTGGCTGACATGGACATGCACAACTAGTCAAAGGGCAGAGAATAAATATCTGTGGGGTGCTATGCCACTATTAGGGTATCAAGATCACTACCCCTACCCCCATAAGGCTTGGGAACCAATGCAGAAGAGAGGGGCAGAAAGATGATAAGAGCCAGGAGTCAGGGATGACCAGAGTGACACAATGTCTTTGGACATGACAGGATCTACATGCTGTGACTGCTTGCACAAGACAAGCTTGAGTAAAGGCAGTCAACACTGCAGCCTGGAGGAAGGAGCTCACAAGCCACCAACAACAGCAGAGGCATTATTGACAGTTGACTGCTGTTTTCAAGTGTTTGATGTGAATGAAAATATCTTTAATACAATTCATACAACTCAACAGATACAATTTCTGAATCATGCTTTTTCACTTACCTTGCAAATTTCTAAACTACTGCTAACAGTTCTCAAAAGCCATAATTTTAAATGTTGACAGTATTCTACCATACCAATATTACATAATTTATTTCCCTGTTCTTGAAGTTCGGGGAAATTTTATATCATTTTTGCTGTAGTAAGTATTCAGAGCTAACTTTCTTACTTATACTTGACCACAGGGAAACCTGACTTGGGTTAAATGTTCGCTGCAGACCTAACGCTGAAAGGACTCCATGCTCTGCTTATCTGTTTTCCACAAACCACAAATACTACTTTGCTGTAGCACTGTTGATCAGTGCCAACACCATATTTGCTACTTCAGCACATTGGATTTTATGCTCTTCATTCAAAAGCAAACACTACTGACAGTATTGGCAGATGTCAATGGGATTAATATGTTGTCGCAAAGTGGGGGTAGATGGGAGTGAGAAAGTGAATCGCCACCCCTGGAGCCCCCGTCTTCATTTTTGCTGCTTCTCATTATACCAACTAGAGTGCTTGTTACTGATGACATCACTTCCTGGTTTGATCCATATGAAGATAAAGCTCTCATACTTGGGATACTAAGACAGTGTTCTCTTCATTTTACATTTCAGTGCCTCCCCCTCTTTTTTTTACCTGATTCCTATCTCCTCCCCTCCCCATATATGTCTGTGTGAATGTTCCCTTTCACTTTGTGTCTCTCTCTCTATCTCTGCCTCTTTCTCCGATTAGCCTTTGATTTTCAATATAAAATGCTGTACTTTTAGTTCTGCTGTGCCATATAGGTGAAAAAAAACAAGAGGCACCCTGTGGTCATCCTTCCACATTGTGTGTATGATAAAGAAAATTAATACTAGTTTACCCAAAGAAGCCAGGCTTGAAACCCAGAAGGCCAAGTGCCAACTTGGGGTCCAAACTCCATTACTAACTTCAAATCTGACCTCAGACAAGTTGCATTCTCTCTCCTTGTGTTTCGCTCCTTGTTTCTCTAAATCTCTATCTCTCTTTTTCTCTGTGTGTATGTGACTTATTTTAATAATATTTTTCTTCTTTGGGAATTTTATAGAAAATATTTTGATGATATTCTTTCCCTTCCTCCAACTCCTTCAAGATCATCCCCCACCTTCCTTGCTACCACCTAATCTCATGTTCTTTCTCTCTTAAAAAAAGGAAAAGAAAAAACAGAATAAAGTCTACTTTGTATTGACTGACTACACCTGAGTATGGGGCCTGCCCTGGGGTGTATTGTTACATCCAGCATTACATTGAAGAAAACGATCTTTTTCTCTGCCAACAGCTAACGGTTGTGAATAGCTTCCTGGCTATGGGTGGAACTTCATGGCCACTTCCCCTCCTCCATGCTGGGGGTTCGCCAGGCTTGAGACTGTGCAGGTCTTGTGCATGCTGTCAATCTCTGTGAGTTCATGTGTCCATCTGCCCTGTTGTGTCTAAAAACTGCTATTTTCTTGAAGTCAAGCATCATCTCTGGCTCTTTCCATTCTTTCTGCCCCTCTTCCATATAGATTCCTGAGTTTTGACAGGAGGGGTGTCATAGAGACATCCCAAATATTAACCACATTCTACCTTTATTAAATAATCTTGGATATTCTTTCCAGTTCTGACAGATCATACTTCTGAACATCCATGTTCAGAGCACAATATCTCTGAATAGTTATTCTTTTTTAAAAAACTTGTTTGGAGGCATTTCTTTATGAATATCAAATGTCTTTGCTTACATTCCTTGCAAAATTCTAACCCAAGAGAGAGAATGTCCATAAAGAAGCCCTGTCTTAGAGCTTTCTGGTCTTTAATCTGTCAACCAGGACATCCTTCCTTGATACTGTAGCATTCAAAGCTGCTACTCTGGATGCTTGCTGACCCTAGATTCTGAATCCAAGAGTAATTCACAATTTTTTTTTTATCTGAGCTTCAATTTGCCACAAGTGTGGGTATAAAATGTTAGATGTTATAGTAACAGAAATTAATTATGACAATATATTAAAGCCCGATCTTGTGTTGATGTGTTTTCTGTGTTTGTATTTGTCTATTTTCCATTGACTCTCTAGAAAACTCATTAAGAAAAGAAAAGTAATCTCTTTAGACTGACCTAGCCAACCTGGAATTAACTAGAAATCCTGAGACCAGCGTCTATAAATCATACACCTCATTTCACTGTTTTTCATATAACAGTGTTTTCAGGATTAGAAGTAGTAGCTTCCAAACTTGGTTGTGTAGGTTGCATTACTGTGCTATTTTAAGCAGACAGAAGGAACTATGTATGCATTTTAAAATGGTTTTAGCTGCAGTTTTACCCACAAAAAATTTTTTACCTTGGCAACTTTGGCCCAGTCTACACATTAACTGGATGACATTGAAAAAGTTATTTACCCTCTTGGGTACTGAATTTCTTTAACTATAAAATGAGGGGGTGGATTGGATATTCTCTACGTTTCCTTCCAAATCTAAGGCTTTATTATTGTCTGTGACTTTATGGCCAGTTATGCCTAGGGCTATATAACAGAGAAAATTGCAGAACATGAAAAACTGTTAGGACTTAGCAAAGAAGGGAAATGACCATTCATCAGGAAATGGGGGAGTGTTAGAAAGCAGAGTGGAACTCCCTGAGCAACTTAAGTCTGAAAAGAAAGTTAAATGTGGGCTTTTGCAGTCTTGTGGGATAAAGAAAAAAACTAGAATGCCATATTTTCCAAATTGCTGTACTGAAAGAGGATCCCTAGATAGGTTGCTTTCTAAAACAAGATGATACACACACACACACACACACACACACACACACACACACACACACACAAAGATACACATAAAACACCTGATAATCTGTTGTTTATTCTTGTATTTAATATAAAGTCTTCCCTTAGCATTTTCATCAAAGATAATTCTGAAAGTTAACAATCTATATTTTAGTGACTACCTGTAGCATGCTAATTTTGTCCCTCACTTTCTTTAGTAGTGTCCCCCAGAAATATGTATCTTAGTTCTTTCAGACTGCTATAAGACAATGCAATTCACTAGTGGTTTTATAAACTACAGCAATTTACTTACCATAGTTCCAACATTAAGGTACCAGCAGATTTACAGTCTGGAGAGGCACAATTTCCCTGTGTCCACCAGGAGAAGGGGAAATTGAGTCTCCTGAGTCTCTGTTATTTAAACCTCTTAATGCCATCACCATGGAGATCAAGATCCCAGCACAAGAATTTGAAGGATCACATTCATTCCGGTACATCCTCCTGAAGTCATATGAGTGTGATTCTGTGTGAAGAAGAGCTTGAAAGCTTATGTGAAGTCCCACAAATTCTATTAGTGATAATACGAGAAAATGAGACATTCGTCTTCATTATTAGACTAAATCATGATATCGTCATCCAGAATAATCTGTTGCAGCGTCTAAGGTCGTATCAGGCCTTCACCTTTCTACTAAAGAAAAAGTCTCAAAGTGTACAGCATACTTTGGAAACTTTCAGGAAAAAAAAAACGCTTCAGACTTGAGCCCAAATCTTTTGCAACTAATCAAAATGCAGGAAATTGTAAGATGGTGTGTGAAGCTCTGGTAAGCCCCTTTGAATAAAGGAAGTTCAATAACTGTAACATTAAAATGTTAAGTACAGTACATGTCATACTTGGTTGCTGGATTTTAACTCAATTTGTTATATGATATATCTTTGCAATTCTCCTCTTCTTCTAAAACAGTTTGTTGAACACAAATAAATCACAAGCAACTATCTGAGAAATGGTTACACAATATCAATCCATTTTATTTGTAACCTAATCACTTCTGATTGTAATAGACTGAAATGCTGGGCTTCTGTGAGCACCAAATAGAAAAGTGTCTGCAGTGAGGGGGCTGGTGAAGAGAAGAAGCAAGCATTTTATATACATACATTCCTTTCAGCTTAGGAAGTTTCAGGAGGGGCGTCTTCAGTAGATAAGGCAAGATAAGCACCGTGCTCACACAGTTTGGCATTTTATTTAACTAACACCTGCAGAGTGCTTACTATGTGCCAGGCCCTGCAGTGCTTTATAAATGTTAGGGTTTTTTTTTTTTTTTCATAAGAACCTCACAAAATAGACAATATTCTCATGATCATTTCAAGGAACTGAGGTAGAGGAGTTCAGCTACTTGTTCGAGGCCCACACCTAACAAGCAGCAGATCTCAGGGTGTCTGCTTCTCTGAAAGGAGCTCATTATTTAAAGAGGGGGTTGGGTTACCAAATGCTCTGGATGACCAAGGCCCCTCAGCATGTCACTTCTCCACTGTGAAAGCACCGTTCTTACCTTCTGGAGCTTCCATCTCTGTAGTCTAGTGACAGTTTCCCAGGCTGTACCTCCCCTCTTTGGATAGAAGATATGATAAAACTAACATGAAAGGATTTTAAGGATAATCTCTAGAATAACTTTTTTTTGACAAGTTGAGGCTGGTGATCTAAATTTAGAAGAAAATGACAAGATGTTAGAGATTTTTTTTCTAATTGGATCTGAGCTCCTAACCACTTTTATCATTTGTATAAAACCATCTTTAGTTTTGTGTTTGTAGACTGATGTGAATGAGTTCTCATGGGCTTTAAAGAATAAAAGATACTCATTCCTATAAATATGTTGCCAAAGGACATTAGAAAGTGTCATCTAAGCAATCCAAAGAAGCAATCTAAGAAGACTTGCTTAGGGCCACTAAGGTGGCTGAGCAGGCAAAGGCACTTGGTGTCAAGCCTGACAACCTGGGTTCTATTACTAAGATCAGCATGGTGGAAGGAGAGGACAGACTCCAGCAAGATGTCCTCTCATCTACACACACACTCGCACACACATAAAAGAAATAAATGTAACAAAAAGGAATTTTTAAAAAAAGAAATTGTGCTTGAAGGGTTGTTCGCCATAGCAAAATCTTTAAAGAGAGCTATTCACCCATGAGAAGACAAACACTCAAGCAATGGAACACAAAGTAATCATTAAAAAGAATAAGGTATACCCATCCATCTGTATTTACATTATATATGTGTGTGTGTGTGTGTGTGTGTGTGTGTGTGTGTGTGTGTGTGGTGTGTGTAAGCAAAATCCACTCACAGTATTATGATATTCATATGTATCACACAAGATCACACAGCAATATTTGTTTTGTAGATCTGTAACATTCAGACATGTTCAGACTCATATAGGGAAAGTCCACAAACCACTTAGAATGTGTGCTAGAGAATGTTCTGAAGGCAAGGGTGGTGAAAAGGAAATCAATTTTTACTTTACAGCCTTCCACTTGCTTTTGGTGGGTAAGACTCACCAAAGCACAGACAAGCATATGGAAACTATTAAATGATTGGACAGAGACTGGGAAATAATCCACTATAAATAAGCTGTATATTAGTTTGACAATCTGAGTCATGATGCATATTACATATTACTTTACTCACCAATTCATTCATAACTATGTATAAATTACTGTGCTGTTTTTATCAGGCTTCTTTTGTACTAATGTGGATTTGGAGGTTTAATGTTCATTAAGTCTTAAAGAGGGAGGAAACTGTCCTCCAAAGACTGGCAAGTCAAGAGTTAGTGTAGTTATTTTATTCTTATCTATCCCTTTTAGAAACATATATACACATTTACATGGACTATCACCATATCTCATGCCGTTAAAATAAAAATTTTGTATGTTTAACCTGCAGTACATATGGAAGCCAGGAAACTAAAAATAGGTCATTGGAAAGTGGATGTCTTGAGGGAAGGTAGATAGTAAAACACAGGTAAAATGAAAATAGAGAAGGGGACATTTGGGGTAGAAGGCTTCAAGCATACAGGAGGGTAAAGAATGGGAAATGAAGTGTTAATGGAATTCTTAACCAAAGTGAATGGTTCATGGAAAAGCTATATAGAAACCTACAATCTTCCAACGCCCAAAAATATCAGTTAGAGGGGACAACAGAACACAGGCAGCATAAAAGGAGAAGAGGGATGTATTGGTGGCTAAAGGTTTAAGAAAGGATAGGGTGTATTGAAAGAGGAGAAGGTAAGGGAAAGAATAACCCAAACTAAGGACATATGAAGAAGTCTTGTGGAAATCCACTAGTTTGCAAGCTAACTGGAAAATACAAAAATACTTTTTAAAGGGGGTTTTGAGCAGAAGTATTCTGCATGGGTGTATAACATTGCTCCCAGAAAATATGGGTTATTAAATGAAAACTCTCAGTGCCAGGCATGATATAGATACATCCCTAAAAGTTATTGTTTAGAGAGGCCCCAGAGACACCCAAAATAACACAGGCCATTGCCATTGTTCTTGAATTCCTACCATAACTAGACAATAAAACCCTATTGCTGAAGACATGACTCACTTTATATGTGGGACATAATGAACTCCACCTTGAACTGACCAGGAAACAGTCTCCCTGGTACATAGTGCTTCACAGTGCCGGAAGGTTCTATGTAGGCTGCTGGGGAAGAAAAGATATCAGGGGTTTTACCCAGCACTGGACCCTGCAAACTGCAATGCTGATTGCTGCTGAGATGTGCCCACTGGAGCAATAGTGGCATGATGGCTATGGGGACAACCAATGACACTTGCTTTAAGATGAGGCCTGCGCCACAGAAGGACATTCAGGCATAACACTGCAAACACTTAGTCAAAAGCTCATGATGTGGAAGATCACAGGCCCTAGTGGAGAACATACTGTTGTTTTGCTTAATGCCCATGCTATCAAACTACATTATAATATTTATGTATATAACCAATGATATGTGCTGTTCTCAACTTTTATCAAAGAAGCTTCCTTTTGCTGTGAGAAGCGATTAATACAGACTAAAAACTGGTTAAAATGGTAAGTATGAATAATTACCAATATACATTAGTTTTTTTGGGGGGGGTAATTTTTTTTTCATTTTGTTTTGTTTTGTTTATTGGACATGTCTCACTATGCATCTCAGGCTAGCCCAGAACTTATTTACTAAGTAGACCACACTGGCCTTGGACTCACAGAGATCCTACTTCTGCCTCCCAGTTACTGGGATTAGAGGTGCAAACCACCATGCCTACACTGACTACACATACATATACATATACATATACATATACATATACATATACATATACATATACATATATATATATTTCCACATGCTTGAGTATTTTGTCTGCATGTACATATAACATATGCATGCAGTGCCTGATTAGGTCAGAAATTGGTATTGGATCCCTGGGTTTACAGAAGGTTGTGACTTGCCTTGTGTGTGCTGAGCCATCTCTCCAACACCTCTAAATTCTTTTTGGTCAACTCCTCACTCCAAGTACACAAACAAAACATGAATCTTTAAAAAAAAAAATTCACCCTTACCTTGTACAAGGTACTTGGACATTTCCTGATTTATTCTAGTAGCTATCTTTTTTTCAAAAAAAAAAAACATTGCTCATGGCTTCAGAATGGATTGTGCCATTTATAGAACATGCCAGATTTTAAAACACACAGACAAAAGCTCCCACACACATCAAATCAAGAGCCAAAATGTTAACTAAATTGAAAACATGCTTTAGTTTAGTTTTTCATTAGTTATAAATTTCATATTGTTCCTCCCAGTTTTAGTGACTTGTACTCTTGAACAGGGGTAGAAATTCCTGTCCTGTGGCTGGATGACATCTGGCCAGAGCAATAGGATGTGTGGTAAGACAGAAACCAGAACAGCTGGAAATCTGGGAGTTGAGACTGTCTTCACCAATATTGAATAGTTTTTGGTCACCTATTTGACATTATATTATGTACTATATTAAACTCACATTTTCAGTCTCTCAGAAGACAGCTTGTATTTTGTAGTTGTAAAATAATTTTTGTGTTGTTTAATGATATGAGTTAATTTTAAACAAGGGTTTATGAAATGTGAGATGCTGTGAGGAAAATGAGGATCAATTTTTGCTTCCCTAGAGGAAGTATGGTGCTTTTAATAATTGATGCTAATAAATGGTCTATAATTCTTTCATAAGTTAAAAAAAAGAAACTTTGGGTTGAAAAGGTGGGGAACTTCTTTGGTGTGTGAAAACTAAATTGTACACAACATGAATAACAGTTATGCCAATTAGATCCTTGCTTGTAGCAAACATATTTATCTTTAGAAAAGGTGCTAGTTGTGGGGTATCATATTATTCATTAACTTTGTGTGTGATAGAAATCCATAGTAGTGGTGGCTTAACTATGATAATGTTTACCTATCTTATGAAAGTCTAGAGGGAGGGATCACTGAACTGGCCTGTTTTCAAGAAGTAAAAAGACTAGGACCCTTTTCTGCAAGCTCCTGGGATTCTGGTAAATTCATACAGTATCTAAGGAACTGGAGAAAGAGAGGAGTAACCACGTTTCCACGTCCTTTAAGGCTATGTCCAGGAAATCACATATAGCACTTATTTTTTAGCCAATTGTTATGGTTTGAGATGGCCCTCATAGGCTTATGTGTTTGAACGGTTCATCCCCAGTTGGTGATGCTGTTTTGGGAGGATGTGGAACCTTGGAATTAGGTCATTGGACTTAGCTGGTAGACCTAGAGCTACAGAGGTAGGGCTAGAGCACAACTGCCACCTTGGTTTCAGTCAGTAGCAGATCTTGAGGCTTCTTGATTGCTTCCTTAAGTAAATATGTATGACAAATATATGAAAATAATATATTTTATATACAAATTTACAGATACTATATATTTCATTTATTAAAAGTTTATATAAAATATATAACACATATAAACCTAAGTGTATAAATATATGTTACATATAAATATATAAATTCATATTTATATAAATTTAGTATAGAGTTCTGACTTTATGCAATTGTATAAGTTGATTAACAAAGCATATTTGGAGTCAGAGCCTCGGCCTGACACCTAGAAGAAATGATGGGTGTGAAGAGAGGGAACAAGTACTAATTGAACTCTGTAAGGATAAGCCTTGGACCTCTGAGGAGAAAATCAGTCTCACCACTTCCAATCCTACTGATGAAGGTATATGTCCCACAGGAGAATCATCATGGCAACACTACATTCATTTAAAATGATAAATCACATCATGTTTTCCTTCTTTACTACTTCCAAGTGCTTCCTAAAATACCAACTCTTAACTGTGGGTTAGAAGACTGCACAGGATCTGACCCCTGTCACTCCCAAAGCAACTTGGTGACCATGCAAAAACGTCTGCCTTCCCATCTGGTCTCAGAAGTCAAGGAATTCCTACCAAAGGTCTCTTCACAAGCTGTAACATCTACTTTCAACATTCTTTACCCGATCCACAAATCCGTAGCTCTTGTGTTCAGATGGTAGTTCAAATGTCATCTCCTCCAGGACCTTTTCTGACCACGTGATCTAAAAAACAAAAATTGTAAGTCCTCACACTCTAACATTCTTTTGAATAACTCTGTTTTAGCAATTCTTACCACCATCATAGATTACCAAGGTCAGTAGGTAGCTCAGTAGTAGAGTGCTTGCCTGGCATGAGCGAGCCCTTGTGTTCAAACCCTAAACCTGGGGAAGAAAGAACAGATGAAAGAACAAAGGAAGGAAGGAAGGAAGGAAGGAAGGAAGGAAGGAAGGAAGGAAGGAAGGAAGGAAGGAAGGAAGGAAGGAGAAGGAAGGGAGGAAGGGAGGGAGGGAGGGAGGGAGGAAGGAAGGAA
>CABHPP010135217.1:6273-19114 GCA_902168425.1 Peromyscus attwateri | reverse complement strand
GAAGGAAGGAAGGAAGGAAGGAAGGAAGGAAGGAAGCAAAGAAAGAATTTTTTGTTTGCTTGTTTTGATTATTTTCTCTTTCCACAATCACTATCAAGATACAGGTTAACAAAAAGGATTTTCTTATTTCTCTGCCTAGTACAGTAGGTTGTTCAATAAGAATTTGTCAAGATAATAAACATTTATATGGATTTTCACTCGAGTTCTGTTCCACTATTACAAGGTGTGGTGGTTTGAATGAGAAATATCCCACATAGCCGCAGGTATTTGAACACTTGGTCTCTAATGGTGGAACTGTTTGAGGAAGTTTAGGAAGTATGGCTTTGCTGGAGGAAGTATGTCACGGTGGACTTGCTTCACTTTGTGCTTATGTTTGAAGATGTGAGATCCTAGCTGCCTGCTCCTGGGGCCATGCCTGCCTGCTGCCATGCCTCCCCACCATGATGGACTCTTATCCCTCTGGAACCATAAGTCCAAATAAACTCTTCCTTCTATAAGTTGCCTTGGTTGTATGTAGTATTTGATCACAACAACAGAAAAGTAACTAACACACAAGGTAACATAAAGGACATGATTTGATAGGCCCCATAAGTTCTTCTTTGCCTCTTCAGCATATGGCAGTCTAGGAATATTGTGTTTGATGGCAGCAAAATTACCATCCTTGCCTTTGTGTTCATATGACCATCTCTGCATGCTCTCTTTTTCTTTCTTGCTCTTTCAAGAACACACCATTCCATTTAAGATTCACTATAAACCCAGAGTGACTTCATCATATTGAAATTCCTTGATAATTAAAGCCTGTTTCTTAATGCAATTATATCCCTTACTGATGAGATTCTGTTCTTGGAACTATTAGAACCACTAGTTAATGCTACATGCCTCAAGAAACACTGTATAAACATTAGGTAATACAGAAAAGAGAATTTCTACATTCCACCCCAATAATACAAAGGTGACAGCTGAAATATGGACAATAATCATTTCCAGAGTAAAGAATTAGAAATTTATTTTTTCTAAGCTGCCAGTGTCTCCCTTGGGAGTAGTGAATTCCTTATATGCCTAGGCAGTGTGATAAATTTTCTGGGTATGTGTGGCAGGTTTTTTATAATGTTGGTTATCAATAACTGATTGGAGAAATGACTTTTACATATGCATTTGATATTAAAAGGATTTAGCAGCAAATCATTCCACATCATTGTTGGGAGACATTTGGAAAAATCAAGCTTGTTGGATCAGTTGCTATGGGAGAAATTTGAAGACAAGTGTAAAGGGGAAACTTGGAAGCTCTTGGTAAGAGCTGAGATATTATGTCCACTCTTTATTTTTAGAGAAGTTATTTGGAGATAAGACAACTATTCAAAGAACTGTACAGAGTTAGAAGTGAAGGAAAAAGTCTGTCAACTTGACTTAATTAAAAAAACACCTGATAGGTTAGTAAAGCACATGTCTCAGTGTCTTTGTGATGGTGCTTCCAGAGACAACTAGATCATGAGGGTTTGGTCCTGGCAAATGGATTGGTTCCTTGATAGCATTATTGGGATGTGGTAAAAGATAAGAGGTGGGGCCTACTTGAAGGTCCCTGGGGCGGGGCGGGTCTGTCCTAGGGGTATCTTGCCCTAGCTCTTTCTCATATTCCTTTTCTTTGCTTCCTGGATGTCATGATGATACTTTATTCTGCCATGCCCTACACACCATGATAAACTGATGCCTGTGAAACCATGAGCCAAAAAAATTATTCATCTTCTTAATTTTTTATGATAGATATTTTTATCATATTAACAAATTTTCTAGCCCATGGTACAAATGGGTTCCTTTCTTTAGACAAATACACATACCAACAAAGCTCTGGGGCTTTTATTTATTTATTTATTTATTTATTTATTTTATATTTATTTTTTGGTTTTTTGAGACAGGGTTTCTCTGTGTAGCTTTGTGCCTTTCCTGGAACTCACTCTGTAGCCCAGGTTGGCCTTGAACACAGAGATCCACCTGCCTCTGCCTCCTGAGTGCTGGGATTAAAGGCATGCACCTGGGGCTTTTAACAGAAAAACATGGCTGCTAAAGCATGGCTTCCTACTGGGAGTCATACTTACAGAATCTAGCAGACTGCTAGTGACATTAAAACCTTTTCCCTTCAAGTGACTTCTGGTCATGGTTTTGATCACAGAAATAGAAAACAAACTAAGACAACACCTTACTGAGACTTGGTCACAAAGAAATAGAAAACCTAAACAAATCAATGAGTGGTAAAATTGATTTTATAATATGTAACAACTGTTAAAAGAGCCCATCAACAACAGATGAGTTCACTGCTGAATTCAAATATATAAATAAAAGCTAACAGAAATGATCAAATTATCTCAAAATTTGAGGAATAAGAAATTCTTTCAAATTCAATTTACATGGAAGAATACATATATACACACAACAACCTACAAGCTAACCATTCTTCATGGACATCAAAACAAAATCCTCAACAAAATACTAGCAAAGGACTCCAAAAGCACATCAACAAAAATACTCACTGTGATCAGTGGGATACATCCCAAGGACCTAAGGATGGTTAGTTTGCAAATTAATAAATGTTATGTATTACATCAATATAATGAAGTTTTAAACACATGCTCATCTTAACAGATGCAGAAAAGTATTTGATACAAGTTCAACAATTTGATCGATGCCCCAGTTGCAGGCTAGCAGAGAAGATTCCTGTGGGCAGGCTTCTCCACCAACAACCCCCATTGGACCCTGCAATTTACAAGACCCACTCCCTACCCCAAACTAACCCATCCCTCTTCGACCTCAGCAGCTTCCTGAGAACAGAATCTGCCAGCTCTGATGGGACCAAGAGGTGAGTGAATCTTCTACCAGAGAGTCCTACCTCTAGGATCTAGCCCCTGAGGCACAACCCATGCCCCCCACCCCCACCCATTGCTGCCCCAATTGCAAGCCAGCAGGGAAGACTCCTGTGGGCAGACTTCCCCCACAAACACCCCCATCTGACCCTGCAATCTACAAGACCCACTCTCTACCCCAAACTCATCCATCCCCCCTGAGACTTCAGCGGCTTTCTGAGACACAGAATCTGCCAGCTCCAATTAGACCAAGAGCTGTGATTGAACCAAGAGTGGCCCCCTGAGACACAGATACAGCAAGCACATATTGGACCAAGAGCAGCTCCCTCAGACACAGACCTCTTGAACCTATTGGAGGAAGAGATGGGTAGACACCAGTGCAAAAGTACATACAACAACATAAAGAGCAATATAGCACCATCAGAACCTAGCAGTTCTACAACAGCAAAACCTGAACTTCACAATGTAGAAGCAGCAGAAGAAAGTGACCTTAAAAATAACTTTATAAAGATGAAAAAGGCCTTTAAAGAGGAAATGAAAAATTCCCTTAAAGAAATTGAGGAAAAGACAAACAAAAAATTGGAATAAATCAATAAATCCCTTAAAGAAAGCCAAGAAAAAGCAATCAGACAGGTGAAGGAAACAGTTCAAGACCTAAAAATTGAAATAGAAACAATGAAGAAGACACAACCTGAGGGAATGCTGGAAAAAGAAAATCTGAGTAAGTGAACAGGAACTACAAATGCAAACATAACCAACAGAATACAAGAGATGGAAGAGAAAATCTCTGGCGTGGAGGATAAAATAGAGTAAATAGATTTATCAGTCAAAGAAAACACTAAAGCCAAAAAAGTCCTAACACAAAACATGCAGGAAATCTGGGATACCATGAAAAGGCCAAACCTAAGAATAATAGGAATAGAAGAAGAAGAATACCAACTCATAGGCACAGAAAATATATTCAACAAAATCATAGAAGAAAACTTTCCCAACTTAAAGAAGGAAATACCTATGGTGATAAAAGAAGTTTATAGAACACCAAATAGACTAGACCCCCCCCAAAAATCCCCTCACCACATAATAATCCAGCCATTAAACATACAGAATAAAGAAAGAATATTAAGAGCAGCAAAGGCAAAAGGCCAAGTGACTTACAAAGGCAGAGCCATCAGAATAACACCTGACTTCTCAATGGAGACTCTGAAAGCCAGAAGATCCCAGACAGATGTAATGCAGACACTAAGAGACGGATGCGAGCCCAGACTTCTATACCTAGCAAAACTTTCAATTACCATAGACGGAGTACACAAGACATTTCAAGATGAAACCAGGTTTAAACAATACCTCTCCACAAATCCAGCCCTACAGAAAGCACCAGAAGGAAAATTCCAACCTAAGGAAGTTAAATGCACCCACTAAAACACAGGCAATAGATAACCCCACAGCAGCAAATCCCAAAGCAGGGAAATACACACACACACACACACACACACACACACACACATACACACACACACTATCAGCAAAAGATAGCAGGAATTAACAATCACTGGTCATTAATATCCCTTAATATCAATGGACTCAATTTGCCTATAAAAAGACACAGGCTAACAGAATGGATCCATCCTTCCACTGCTTACAATAAACACGCCTCAACTTCAAAGACAGACACTACCTAAAAGTAAAAGGCTGGGAAAAGTCTTTCCAACCAAATGGACTTAAGAAGCAAGCTAGTGTAGCTATCCTAGTATCTAACAAAATATAATCCAAATCAAAAGAGATCAGGAAGGACATTACATATTCATCACAGGAAAAATTCACCAAGATGAAGTCTCAATTCTGAACATTTATGCCCCAAATACAAGGGCACCCACATATGTAAAAGAAACATTACTAAAGCTTAAATCGCACATCAAACCCCACACACTAGTAGTGGGAGACTTCAACACCCCACTCTCACCAATGGACAGGTCTGCCAGACAAAAACTTAACAGAAAAATAAGGGATCTAACAGATGTTATGACTCAAATGGACTTAATATCTACAGTACATTCCACCCTAACACAAAAGAAAATACCTTCTTTTCAGCACCCCATGGAACCTTCTCTAAAATCGACCACATACTCGGTCACAAAACAAATCTCATCAGATATGAAAAAATTGGAATAACCTCCTGTATTTTATTAGACCACTATGGCTTAAAGTTAGATTTCAACAACAACAAAAATTACAGAAAGCCTACAATCTCATGGAAATTGAATGATGCTCAACTAAATCACCAATGGGTCAAGGAAGAAATAAAGAAAGAAATTAAAGCATTCCTAGAATTCAATGAAAATGAATGTACAACACACCCAAACTTATGGGACACCATGAGAGCAGTGCTGAAAGGAAAATTCATAGCACTAAATGCCCACATAAAAACGGTGGCGAAATCTCACACTAGCGATTTAACAGCACACCTTAAAGCTCTAGAACAAGAATAAGCACACTCACCCAGGAGGAATAGACACCAGGAAATAATCAAGTTGAGGGCTGGAATCAATAAAATAGAAACAAAGAGAACAATACAAAGAATCAGTGAAACAAAGAGTTGGTTCTTTAAGAAAATCAACAAGATAGACAAGCCCTTATCCAAAATAACCAAAAGGCAAAGAGAGAATATCCAAAAATAACAAAATAAGAAATGAAAAGAGAGACATAACAACAGACAATGAGCAAATACAGAGAATTATCAGGTCATACTTCTAAAACCTGTACTCCACAAAATTGGAAAATCTAAAAGAAATGGACAATTTTCTGGATAGTTACCACATACCAAAATTAAGTCAAGACCAGATTAAACAATTTAAATAGACCTATAACCCCTAAGGAAATAGAAACAGTCATTAAAAGTCTCCCAACTAAAAAAAGCCCAGAAGCAGATGGTTTCAGTGCAGAATTCTACCAGACTTTCAAAGAAGAGTTAATACCAATACTCTTCAAATAGTTCCACACAATTGAAACAGAAGGAACATTACCAACTCTTTTTATGAGGCTTCAGTTACCCCGATACCCAAACCACACAAAGATGCAACAAAGAAAGAATTACAGACCAATCTCCCTCATGAACATTGATGCAAAAACTCTCAATAAAATACTGGCAAACTGAATCCAAGAATACATCAAAAAAATTATCCACCATGACCAAGTAGGCTTCATCCCAGAGGTGCAAGGATGGTTCAATGTATGAAAATCTGCCAATATAATACACCATATAAACAAACTCAAAGAAAATACCATATGATCATTTCATTAGATGCTAAAAGAGCCTTTGACAAAATCCAACACCACTTCATGATAAAGGTCTTGGAGAGATCAGGAATACAAGGAACATACCCAAATATAATAAAGGCAATTTACAGCATGCCAACAGCCAACATCAAATTAAATAGAGAGAAACTCAAAGCGATTCTACTAAAATCATGAACAAGACAAAGGTGTCCATTGTCCCCATATCTATTCAATATACTACTTTAATTTCTAGCTAGAGCAATAAGACAACAAAAGGAGATCAAGGGTATGCAAATTGGAAAGGAAGAAGTCAAACTTTCGCTATTTGCAGACAATATAATAGTATACATAAGTGACCCCAAAAATTCTACCAGGGAACTCCTACAGCTGATAAACACCTTCAGTAATGTGGCAGGATACAAGATTAACTCAAAAATATCAGTAGCTCTCCTATATACAAATGATAAATTGGCTAAGAAAGAAATAATAGAAACATCACCCTTTATAATAGCCACAAATAATATAAAATACCTTGGGGTATGTTAGGATCCTGCCCTCACTCTGACACATGTGCAGCTAGGGGTCTTGCATTTTACGTCATCAGGGGGTGCTGGCGGCTATGTACACACCTTAAAAAGCAGGACATGGACCCCCACCTTCTCTCTCTGCTCTGCTCCCTGCTTCCCTCCCCCACCAGGCCTGGCTCTCCTCTTTCCCTCCTAATAAACTTCTAAAAAGTACCACTGGGTTCTGTCATGGCCGTGACCTTTCCACGAGGTAACCAGTGCAGCAAACAGTGCTGTTAAGCAGAACCATCATTTGGTGCCACAATTCAGATAGGAAATTCCACACACTCTCCATCCAGGGTTGAGTGTTTGGAAGCCTATACCGAGGACCTGTGGCCGCCGCCGCCGCCGCCGCCGCCGCCACCACCACCACCACCACCACCGTGTTGGGACCATGCTCGTGACCAGCGCCACTGCGTCTCCCCCCCACACACACACATGCTGTCAAGATTGTTGAATTCCCCTGGTGTTTCCCACAGCTGCAGCCTGAGCTATATTCCTCCCGCCGGACCCTTGGGGGTGGGAGTGGGGAGGGGGGTTCCTTCGGGCTGCACTGGCACCGACTCATTCCCTCTCTTGATGAGGAGGTCAATGCTGCCGGACCCCCAGGGGGTCCACGTGCTACATATGCTCCCAGCTTTTACTCCTTTCTTGACAAAGGTGGGAGTAACTTATGCTGATTCATAGATCCTTCTCCTACCTCAGTGCCTGTAACTAGAATCTGATCCTGGTTTGGTATTTTAATTTTTTGTTTTTCTCTCTCGGCGCTGCAGCCATGGGACATAGGGGCAGATACCAGTAAAATTGGCTGTTTCAACCCCGATAATTCATGGGAATTATCTAACTTCTGCCAGCAAATGGGCAAATGAAAAGAGTTACTATCCCCAACCTTTCTGAACCTCATCCCCACCCCCTCTCCACTTCTGATTCTTTCTCTGGCACTTGCAACCACTTCTGTCTATCTGACTTCTGTTTTCTGCTCTCCAGCATTGGGCAGGCTTTAACTCAGCTTAACTCCTCCCACTCATTCTCAAGCTGCCCTGAGAGGCACAGACGGGTCTGAAAGTGGGCTAGGATACATGCAAATAGGTTTATGATCAGTTCACACTCTGCCTCTTGGCAGGCCTTCCTGAAGCTGTCCTCAAGGCAACAGACACCAAAAAATTCAAGACACAGAGTAAAATCCATCTCTTGTCCCCCAGATTTCCCCGACATAGGACTAAAACTTAAGCATCTGGAGAGCAAGGCTCCTGACCCCAAAGGCAGAAATTTCAGCTATGGTATTTAAGGTGTACCAGGGGAGAGATTTAAAAAAAAGGTCTGAAAACAAAATTGCCAAGTGTTGGCACGCGCTGTCCGACTGGCTCCCGAAAGCCGTTGGGTCCCTGTTTTAAGTGCAGGGAGGGGGGAAGGCCACATGGGCTAGTGTGTGCCCTTCCAGGCCATCAACTGAGCCTTGTTCAAAGTGCCACCTAGAAAGACAACTGGTCAGATGACTGGACCCAGGCACCAAGGGGCAGGGGGACAGAGAAAGACCTCCAGCAGACCTAGGCTTGGCCACAGGCTCATTCGCAGGGAACCCAGAATGCAGCGGAGTCACTAACCCAGTCCTGGGAGTTTAGGGATCTCACCTCTCCTCGTTTCCCTATTGTTGGGGTAGGGAGGACAGCCTTACCCTCCCCTCCCAGATTTAATAGTTCTTTCAGGGTTACGTAATGGAAAAAGATTTCCCAGCTAAGATAGGAGCTTTCATTTCATTGCTCCCTCCATGTGCCTCACTCCAGACCTGTCAGCAGTGCTTCTCCACCTCATACACACAGACAGGGCCCTGATCTCTGCCTTGTCCCTAATTCCAAAAGAGTGAGTTCTCACCCCACAAGTTTTTCTCTTCCCAGTTCCCTCTTCTAACTAACTGCTCAGCTAATGGTACAGGATCACCACAGAACTGCAGTCCAGAGATCATCAAGTAAGAAACTGTAACAGCTAAAAGACATTTACATCCCCAGACCCAAAAGTGTCTGGGCTCTACAAAAACAGAATTTAATAGAACCATCTATTACTGTTAAACGCTCTCAACAATTGATCACCTGTGTCTCCTGGATGCTAAACTAGTAAAGGAAACGGGTGCCTTAAATGATCTGTCTCTGATAAAGCTTATCTCAAGTCATGAAAATTAAAAACATGTTCCAATCTCTCTGTCTCTTCCATTAACACTAACCAATATAAGAAGAGTATTAAACACGACAAATGGCCACTAATTTTCTCATGGCTGCTTCTTAACATATTCAAAATTTTCCCAAGCTCCAGAAACCATCTTAAATCCATCTGAACAGGTCAGATCTACTTTCTGTCTCACCAGCATCCTGTCAGACACAAAAGCGGCCAGAGTGCCAAGCCAAGAGGGATGGATGGCTCCAGGGCAGCAGAACAGCCCACCATCCCAGTCAACCTCGGAAGGTCCCCTTGCCTACCCCCCAAGAGCCAACTGATACCCACCAAGTGAGTTGGAAGCAGTTTTTCCAGGAAAAACAATGCCCCTATTCATATTCACTCTTTTTTTAAAATAATAAGCAAAAAGTCTAGAATGTTAGGATCCTGCCCTCACTCAAGCACAAGAGCAGCTCAGGGTCTTGCGTCTTATACCATCAGGGGGTGCTGGCGGCTATGTACACACCTTAAAAAGCCCAATGCGGACCCCCACCCTCTCTTTCTGCTCTCTGCTTTCTCTTTGCTCTGCTCCCTGCTTCCCTCCCCCACCAGGCCTGGCTCTCCTCCTCCCTTTCCCCACCTTTCCCTCCTAATAAAGCTCTAAAAAGTACCACTGGGTTCTGTCATGACCATGACCTTTCCACGTGGTAACCAATGCCACAACCAGTGCCATTTATCAGAACCATCAGGGTAACTCTAAGTAAGTACGTGAAATACCTGTGTGACAAGAACTTTAAGTCTCTGAAGAAAGAAACTGAAGAAGATATCAGAAAATGGAAAGATCCCCCATGCTCTTGGATAGGTAGGATCAAGACAGTAAAAATGGCAATCTTATGAAAAGCAATCTACAGATTCAATGCAACCCCCATCAAAATCTCAACACAATTCTTCACAAACCTGGAAAGAACAATACTCAACTTCATATGAAAAAACAAAAACACCCAGGATAGCTAAAACAATCCTGTACAATAAAGCAACTTCTGGAGGCATCACCATCCCTGACCTCAAGCTCTACTTTAGTGCTATAGTAATAAAAACAGCTTGGTATTAGCATAAAAATCGACATGTGGACAAATGGAATTGAACTGAAGATCCTGACATTAATCCACATACCTATGAGCACCTGATTTTTGACAAAGAAGCTAAAACTGTACAATGGAAAAAAAGAAAGCATCTTCAACAAATGGTGCTGGCATAACTGGTTGTAAACATGTAGAAGACTGAAAATACATCCATATCCATCAGCATTCACAAAACTCAAATCCAAGTGGATCAAAGACCTCAACATAGATCCAGTTACACTGAGCCTGATAGAAGAGAAAGTAGAAAGTAGCTTTGAACTCATTGACACAGGAGACCACTTCCTAAATATAACACCAGTAGCACAGACACTGAGAGCATCAATTAATAAATGGGACCTCCTGAAACTGAGATGCTTTTGTAGAGCAAAGGACACAGTCAATAAGACAAAATGACAGCCTACCAAATGGAAAAAGATCTTCACTAACCCTACATCTGACAGAGGGCTGATCTCTAAAATATATAAAGAATTCAAGAAACTAGACATCAAAATACCAAACAATCCAATTACAAATGGGCTACAGTGCTAAATAGAGAATTCTCAAAAGAAGAATCTCAAATGGCCAAAAGACATTAAGGAGGGCTGGAGAGATGGCTCAGTGGTTAAGAACACTGGCTGCTCTACCAGAGGTCCTGAGTTCAATTCCCAGCCACCACATGGTGGCTCACAACCATCTGTAATGAGATCTGGTACCCTCTTCTGGCCTGCAGGCATACATGCAGACAGAACACTGTATACATAATAAATAAATAAATCTTTAAAAAAAAAAAAAAAAAGACAAGAGGCCGGGCGGTGGTGGCGCACGCCTTTAATCCCAGCACTCGGGAGGCAGAGCCAGGCGGATCTCTGTGAGTTCGAGGCCAGCCTGGGCTACCAAGTGAGTTCCAGGAATGGCGCAAAGCTACACAGAGAAACTCTGTCTCGGGGAAAAAAAAAAAAAAAAAAAAAGACAGTAAGGAATTGCTCAACATCCTTAGTCATCAGAGAAATGCAAATCAAAATGACTCTGAGATACCATCTTACACCTATCAGAATGGCTAAGATCGAAAACACTGAAGACAGTTTATGTTGGAGAGGATGTGGAGCAAGGGGAACACTCCTACATTGTTTGTGGGAGTGCAAACTTGTACAGCCACTTTGGAAATCAGTATGGCGATTTCTCAGAAAATTGGGAATCAATTTATCTCAAAATCCAGCTATACCACTCTTGGGTATATACCAAAGGAATGCTCAATCATACCACAAGGACACATGCTCAACTATGTTTATAGCAGCATTATTCATAATAGCCAGAACATGGAAACAACTTAGATGCCCCTCAACCGAAGAATGGATTAAGAAAACGTGGTACATATACACAATTGAGTACTACTCAGCAGTGAAGAACAATGACACCATGAAATTTGCAGGCAAATGGATAGAACTAGAAAACATCATCCTGAGTGAGGTAACCCAGACTCAGAAAGACAAACATGGTATGTGCTCACTCATAAGTGGATACTAGATGTAAAGCAAAGGATAACCAGACTACAACCCACAGCTCCAGAGAAGCTAACTAACAAGGAGGACCCTAAGAGTGACATATGGATCACCCCGGGAAGGGGAAATAGGTAAGATTTCCATAGTAAACTGTGGGTGGAGGGGGGCAAGAGAGGGTAGGGGATGGGGTTGAGAACATAAGGGAATGCGATGGTTGAGCTGGAACAGGAATGGAGTGGGAGAGCAATGAAAGAGATACCATGATAGAGGGAGACATCATGGGAATAGGGAGAAACCAGGTGCTAAGGAAGTTCCCAGGAATCCCCAAGGATGACCTCAGCTTAGACTACTAGCAATAGTGGACAGGGTGCCTGAACTGGCTTACCTTAGTAATCAGATCAATGAATACCCTAACTGTCATCATAGAGCCTTTCTCTAGTAACTGATGGAAGCAGATGCAGAGATCCACAGCCAAATACCAGGCCAAGCTCCAGGAGTCCAGTCAAAGAGAGAGAAGAGGGATTCTATGAGCAAAGGGCATCAAGATCATGATGGGGAAACCTACAGAGACAACCAAACCAAACTAGTGGGAACTCATGAACTTTAGACAAACAGCTGTGAAGCTTCCATGGGATGCCCAGGACCCACACATAAGATCAGTGGGTGTAGTAATCTCAGCACATGGAGGCTGAGACAGGAAATCCCTGGAGCAGGGACAAACACAGGGGATCCCAGGAACAAGATGTCTAACTGGCCCAGCTGAAACAGAGAGTTCTGGCTTCAGCAAGAGACCCAACCTCAATATATAAGGTGTAGAGAAATGCAACTTCAGACCTCCACATGCACCACTGCACATGCATGCACCCACATACAAATAAACATGCATACATACATGCACATTCATAAAAGAAAGTTCAAATTAATGAGCCTACCTTATTTCTATATAACTCTGGAGCCTCAGCACTCCTGGATGTGAATCAACATATGGAAGACTGAACAGTGTGGATGGAATGATGTAGCTGATTAACTAGATTCAGAAATCCAAAAGATGTTCTCTACAATGGTGCTTTAGAGATATCCTGTAACCTATTAGGAGACCGGGGCTAGATGTGAGTTACAAGTGGTCCAGTGGCCCTCAGTAAATCACAACTGTAATATTCTGTATTTTCTGATTTCAAGTAATTCTCTTCTCTCCTCCCTCATTCTTCATCTCATACCCCAAGCCCAAAGGGCCTCAAAAAAATTATGACAAAACATACAAGAGTTTGCAAATTTTTCCAAGGACTTGTATGATGAAGAGATTTTACTCACAAAACCCCTCTTAGAAAGGGAGCTGGGCCGGGCAATGGTGGCTCTCATCTTTAATTCCAGCACTCAGG
>CABHPP010135216.1:13766-37323 GCA_902168425.1 Peromyscus attwateri | reverse complement strand
CTCTCTCTCTCTCTCTCTCTCTCTCTCTCTCTCTCTCTCTCTCTCTCACACACACACACACACACACACACAAAACATAACTGATGCCCAATCTTGAAGTATTTCTTACTTTTAAAAGATTTTTTGTTATTAAAATTCAGCTTATTTTACTAAAGAAATAGTTTTCAAAAAAAATCATGTTCACATGTTATAAGGCTTAAGTTGTTAAAAATTATGCATCACAAAGTTTGAGTAGACATAGCTCAGGTGGTCTGTGCTTGAGAATACAGACAGATACAGATAAAACAGTAACAGCTAGTTACTAGCAGCCCCAATTTTGCCATTAATTATGATACTTTGGAGAAGTTTCTATATTTGTATAGTAAAGGAAATTGACTAGGTCTGCAAAATTTGCTTTCTGAAAATTCTATCATTGATTCAAGGAGGAAGCTCGGCGGACAAGAGAGCTTTCTGTCAAGTCAGAAACCACTGAGTTCAAACCCCAGCATCCATGTGGAAGCCAGGCATGGCTGGACCTGTAACACCAGTGCTGGGAAATGGAGACAGGCGGATCTCAGGAGCTGGCTGGTCATCCAGACCAGCTGAAAGGTAAGCTTCGGGTTCAGGGAGAGAATGAGCCTCAAAAATATAAGATGGAGAGTCATGGAGGACGATACTGGACATCCTTTTTTGACCTCTGCATATGTGTGCATGAGTGTGTACACCCTCACACACATGTGATCATACTTCACACACATGTGCACACACACACACACACACACACACACACACACCTGCAGTTAAAGAGTAAACATACTATTTGGAGGAAAAGCAATATAATACAGTCTTATTTCCTTCCTCCTCTCTCCTTTCCTCCTTCCTCCCCTCGTTTTCTTCATAACTTCTTCTCAAACTTTATTTTTCTTAGGTGCTTAGCTCATGAGTCCTCCCTCTAATGGGACTGAAGAATTTATACCAAAATGACTATGAACAACTTACGCTGATGCTTAAACAGAGATGACAGATGTTAAGGATAGAATTCAGAGAAGCAGTGACTGACTGGTATTAGGAAATGGTGTTTGTCGTTGAACTATTGATTAGATACTGTCAGGACTCACATGTGAGACTGTCAAGGGGTGGGGTCAGACCTAGAAAAACATCAGCAGAGCGACCTGAGCAGTGACATTGAAAATGAAGATCAGGTGCTTGGAATCACCTAGACCACAGCCAGTAATGGTATGCCTTCTAGACTCTTCCTTTGTGGGCAATTCATTATGTCTAGGACACCGTTCTCACTAGATAGACCTCCTCTAAGACAATTGCTTGCATGGTCAGGTAGTGAAATTTGTGAGAGGAAGAGCGAAAGCAAGAATGACTGATTCCTGCTGATAGAGAAGCAAGTAGTGTAGGTGGAAGGTGGGGAGGCTGATGGGTGTCGTGAAATCCTAAGGAGCTGATATTGGTGCCTAAGAACTGGTTGATACAGGCAAGGTCTTGAGATTCTTGTGGCTCCTCAGCAGCCACACACATAACAAGGTGCTCATTGCCATCTTCACCAAGCAGCGTTGTGAGACAATGAGGAACAACCTGCCGCCAAGGGACTAGTGCTTCTCTTCCTATCACCAAAGGACGAGTGTTTTCCCACCTACCACCAAAGGACTAGTGCTTCTGCAACTACCACCAAAGGACGAGTGTTTTCCCACCTAACACCAAAGGATGTGTGTTTCTCCAACTACCACCAAAGGACTATTGTTTTCCCACCTATCACCAAAGGACTAGTGTTTTCCCATATACCACCACAGGACGAGTGCTTTTTCCATCACTTCCCCGCCCCCCCCCTTTCTTGCCACCAATTTCTTCCCCTTCCTCTTATTGTGGGAGACATAGAAGTTTCTAAGGATAAGGCCCGCTGAAACTCCAGGTGGACTTGGCTTGGCCCTCCAGCTCTGAGATTAAGAGCACATGTTCCTCCTTTAGAGAACCCACTTTCAGTTCCCAGCACCCACACAGTGGGTCATGACTGTCTGTAACTCCACTTCCAGGGGATCCATTATCTTCTTCAGACCTCCATGGGCTTCAGAATGCATGTGGTGTACATAAATGCATGTTAGGCACATGCACATAACAATAATAAATAAATAAATGTTTAAAAGATTGGCTAGTAAGTGACATTCTCTTAATTTGTTCTTAAATATTTTCTAATGCATGGATATCTTTAATTTTTTGTTTTGTTTTAAAATATCTTGTATTTCACTATCCAAGTAAAAAATATTGATAATTATTTTTAAACTTTATAGGAAATACTTAATTTCTTGAAAAACCCCTGTACTTTCTTAATGCATTATTACTAAAACATCATTATTTTATGGTAGTTATCTAATTTATCTAGTTGTATGTTATGCTTGTTTTAGAAAAATAAATAATCAATATGCTGTAAAGTCTTTTCCAGGGATATAATAATCTAAGGCTTTCATTTTAATTTCAAGGCATTTCATAAGATTAGTTTTAAATAATGATACCATTAACCAAAATCTTCCATGAAGTATTAAATCTTTAAATTAAAATAAAATTAAATATAAGGCTTTAATTCTAACCATCTTAGAATTCATTATCTGCGAAAAATTCTCCTTCTCTGAAACTTCCATAAGGATAACTCAGCTTTTGCTTATCACGTTTTTCTCCCCCTAATACTTACCCATGAGTGATCTTCAGAGTTTAATTTAATTATCACGTAGTATTCTAGTTTAATTTGTGTTGCTATGATAAAATACTCTGATGAAAAGCAACTTAGGGGAGGAAAGGCTTTATTTTATGTTACAGTTCCAAATTACAATCCATCACTGTGGGAAAGTCAAGGCAGAGACTTCAAACAGCTAATCATATTTTCAGACAAATCAGAGAGAAATGCTTGTTTACTTGCTTGTGTTCAGCTATGTTTCTTCATTCTTGCATAGTTCAGGGAGCCTTGCTTAGGGAATGGTACCACCCATACTGAAAAGAGTCTTTTCACATCAATCAATAAAGACAATCCCCAAAAGACATTCCCACAGGCCCATCTTACATAGATAGTCCTTCAAGAAGACCCTTCCCAGGTGATTCCAGGTTGTGTCTGGTTGACAATTAGTGCTAACCATTGCACCACAGGAAGTTTCTGTAAGGTAAGACTGTCTTGCTGAAGACTTTTAAATGGTTTGATCAAAGCAACAGGCAAGTTTCTTGCAAAAGAAATCATTGGCCAAGAGCTTGGTGTTGCTGAGATTTAACTGGAAGGGCCATAACCATTGTACTAGTCAAACAACATGGTTCATTCTAGAGAAAAGCAAAAGGACATGATCATCAGTCCCCACCTCCCAGTAGTTCTCCATTGGTTGCTATGGAAAAACTCCAAAACTTTCAAGACAAATTCTTCCCAATAAATTACATCTTGTGCAGCTTCCCACCCTATTCCCCTCCATGATCTAAAAAGGCACACAGGTGTGTCAGTGATGGTAATTAGTAGCCTTTATATTGGCAACTTGCTGGCTTTTTTTCCCCCCATAAAAAGACTTCCAAAATACTTGCTGGCTCTTAATCTATTGTCAGCTACCAGCAGTGGTCTCTTCCTCTTTTTCTGAGCTCAAGATTGCTCCACAAATAAAAAATAAGGAACTCTTAATGAATAAGGAAATAACATATTCTGGAATGCAAAAGTATAGCATGTAATTAACTTTTAAAAGATAGAATAAATATTCTGACAGATGAGTCTGAATAAATCAAAATACTAGGCTAGTAAAATTATTATTTTTAATACTAGTAAATAAAAATTCACCATATTTCACCATTCCCTGTATCTGTCTAAATTTGAAAAGGCAAACTTTGCCCCAAAGTAGTTGGTAACTAAAATGTAACTCAGCTGTCTCTCATAATAATTTTAGTTGGGATGTGGTATTCATGCCTAGGTTGATGTTTTCTTCGTGTGTACCATGTTGCAAGTAATAGCACTGACTTTCTAAGGCATCATGGTGGACAGAAGTGCAAAATTTACCCAAACGAACACTAAATCATAAGTCTATCACCAGAGGTGATAGAATGCAACAATCATGCCAAGAAGTTAGCTGATATTTCTTTTCTTCTTCCTTTTGTTTTTGAGACAGAGTTTCTCTTTGTAGTTTTGGTGCCTGTCCTGGAATCTCTCCCCGTAGACTGGGCTGGCCTCGAACTCACAGAGATCCACCTTGCTCTGCCTCCCAAGTGCTGGGATTAAAGGCGTGCACCACCACCACCCAGCTAGTTGATATTTCTTAAACATCAATTTTAGGTCAAAGCAAAGAGCAATACATGTGTCTGCAAGCAATACAAAAACAGCATGAATATATTTATATTTTTGGAAACTTCCATGAATTAACTTCTATTGGGCTTACTGATAACTAAAAAGAGGCTTCATTTCTAGGGACAAAATACTCTAATCCTTGTTGAATGTTTTATACAGGTGATGATTCTGACTGGTTTGTATGAGTTTCTCATGTATTTGCAGAAATGGGGAAATAAAGTTCTAAGAAGATCTATACTAGTTAGTTGGGGGCAGAAATTAGATTTGAACTCAATTCTATTTGCTTTTTGAAGGAGAAATATTTATGTGAGGTAACTGGACAGTGTTTACATTTCTGTGAGAAACAAGTCTCTGCACTAAAAAATTCTGAAAACTTTTCCAAGTATAAGGAAAGGCAAAAGTCTAGAGCTATGAAATGATGAACATACCTGTGGTAGTTTGAATGTAATTGGCCCCTCTAATCTCATAGGGAGTGACACTATTAGGAACTGTGGCTTTATTGCAGTGGGTATGGTGTTGTTGGAGGAAGTGTGTCACTGTGGGGGTGGGCTTTGAGGTTTTTCTATGCTCAGGATACCACCCAGTGTGTCAGTTGACTTCCTGTTGCCTGGAAGATGTAGCACTCTCAGCCCCAGCACCACCTCTGCCTGCATGCTGCGAAGCTCCCCATCATGATGATAATGGACTGAATCTCTGAAACTGTAAGCGAGCCATCCCAATTAAATGTTTTCTTTATATAAGTTGCTGTGGTCATCGTGTCTCTTTGCAGTAATAAAAACTCTAAGACAATACTTTTTGAACACAGAAACATACAGATAATGTTCCCTCCAAACCAAATGGCTTAAAAAACCAGCCAAAAAAAAAAAAAAAAGAAGAAGAAAAAAATAAAAATAAAATGTTACAAGTAGGCAGAGAAAAACATCCAAACTTTATATATATTCAAGGAAATGGTAAAAACAATAGTCGATTTCTTATCACATTCAATACATGGTAGAGTATGTCAGAATAACACACTGAAACTACTGGAAGAAACGGTTATTTTAAAATTCTCTACACAGTGGAAATATTTTCCCAAACAAAAAAATTATTTTTTCAAATATGAAGAAGCCAGAACTCATAGCATCAGAACTATGCTATGTTACAACCCAAGAATCTGGATCCTATGAAGGGACAGAGGACACTGAGAGTTCTAAGTATGCCACTGAATGTAGAACAGCCTTTATTTTCCTCACCATATTGATAACTGACTGAAGCGAAACTAGAAATTTGGGGCTGACAATGTGTGAAAGAAAACCATTTAACAGCACAAAGACCAGGAGGTAGAAACAGGAGTCAATAGTTGTAGATTCTTCATTGATCTTGAGATGTTATTACATTACTCGACAGTAGACTGCAGAAACCTTAATGTGTGGTCTAAAAACTGCAAATAAATGACTGAAAAGAAAAAGCTGTATCGTGGAATCAAAAAGATAAAAGTGAGGGCAGAAGAGAGAGGACACCATGCAGATGAGGCTGAAGAGAAGCAAATGGCGGGACAGAGTTCACACATGAGAATATAGATTATCACAATAAACGTGGATGGCTTAAATACATTATTAAATGCCATATTTTCAACTGTGATGTTAAAAGCTCAATCATATAAGGCCTTAAAAAAGGAGTCCACTTTATATCAAAAGAAATTGTTAAATAGGTACTTTCTCAAATGGAAATATTTTGTCCTTAAGGAAGGAGGGAGGCTTACAAGACTCAGGGGGCAGAATAAGCTGACAAGGTACCGAAGGGCCAGAAAGTTACAAGACTCACATGACTCTTTCCAGGGGTTAACAGGAGTGGCAAAACCATTTCAGGGTGTGGGTGGGGTGGGGTGGGGGAGACTTTGGTGAAGGTCTCTGCAAGCTGGGCAGGGAACGCCGGAGACCTGGCTTTCATGAGTTGTCACCAACGCTGGTATGAGGGGGGCTTTTTGGTGACACAACTACCTGAGTTACCAATGCTCCTGTAGTCACTCCAGTAACCTTAGTGGTTCCCTTGAGTGGAACTGACTCTTTGGTCTATTGTCACCCTGGGATACACAGACATTCAGACACAATGTATCAATTTCTCAAAAGTCTTAAAGTATCTACACTTACTCTAGAAGGCATAAATAAGTAGAAGAGGCTATACCAAACTAGCCTAACCATAGAAAGTATGCCAGAGATGACCTCCAGACAGGGAGTTCATACTTAAAGCAGCCCACAAAGAAAGCTCTAGTCTTTCCAATACCAAGTCTATGAAAACACTTGAAGAAAATTGAGAAGGGAGTCCCGTTTATAGACGTCTTCTTTTAGAGAAGCATTCACCTACCAAATGCCAGAAAAGAATTAAGAAAACATATTGCAGACTGATGATCCTCAATAAACACAGAAACAGAATTAACAAAAGTTCTAACTAAAACCTGTGGTGGTATTGTGTTCGCCAAAATATTGTGTACCTTAATAAACTTATCTGGGGTCAGAGACAGAACAGACACAATATTAAACATGAGGTTAGGCAGTGGTAGCACACGCCTTTAATCCTAGCATTCCAGAGACAGAAATCCATGTGTTCAAGGATACACCCAAACATGGTGACCCACGCCTTTAATCCCAGAAAGCAAGCCTTTAATCCCAGGGAGTGGTGGGAGAAAGCAGAAAGGTATATAAGGCGTGAGGACCAGAAACTAGAGGCATTTGCCCTGGAGAGGCATTTGGCCTGGAGAAGCATTATATGGCCTGGTTAAGCATTTGGCCTGGTTAAGCTTTCAGGCTTCTAGCAGCAGTTCAGCTGAGACCCATTTTGGATGAAGACTCAGAGGCCTCCAGTCTGAGGAAACAAGACCAGCTGAGGATCCGGCGAGGTGAGATAGTTGTGGCTCGTTCTGTCTCTCTGATCTTCCAGTGTTCACCCCAATACCTGGCTCAGGTTTGATCTTATTAATAAGACTCTTTAAGACTCATGCTACAAAAACCCATGATTATTTTTAGGAAGGATAATATAGCCTGATCAACTGGAGTTGGTCCTGGAGATCCAGACAGTTAGCAACAGTTTAAAAAAAAAAAAACCAACAAATGTAATTCTTCATGGGGATAAACTACTCCTACTCCAAAGAAAGTAAAAAAAAAAAAAAAAATGAACCAAGCATAGGCTTGTCTTGTTAGACACTGGGAAAGTCAATGAAAAAAATGAAGCATTCATTCCTGATAGCAGTATTTAGGAAACAATGAAAAAAGCATGTTTCTTGACCTAACAAAGAAACCTATGGCTGTCATCAATGTTGCTGCCACATGTCTAGAGACATCCCCTTAAGATCAGGGAAAAACTGGGCCCTTCCGCGTTTTCTTGTCAATATTGCAACAGCAGTTCTCAACGTTTTTGTAAAGCAGAAAAAAGTAAAATAAAATTAGAACTGAAACGGAAAGTGAATAAAATTCAGTTTTATTTCTATAGTCTAGCAGTGAGTATCTGGAAATTAAAGTGATTGTATTTAAACGAGCATCAAAAGGAAACATTTGGGGTTAAATTTTAAAAAGTGTGAGTGACACATCCTGAAAGCAGCTAAGTGTTGTTGAGAGAAGTTTTAACAACTGGTGGAAGTGAGAGAATGAAGAACCATGTTCTTGTCTAGGGAACTCAGCATCCTTCAAAGGTATTTTCTTTAAATGATCTATAGATTCAGTTCAGTCTCATTCAAAATCCTTGCAGACACTTGGCAGAATTTAATAAACCAATCCAGAAATGAATATAGAAGCACAAATCACACAGAACAGTACCCAAACAACAGCAAAAACAGCAGAGTAGCAGGGCTTAACGATAATTGTTTTTGTAAGACGTCACCGCTGTCAAAGCACATGGCATTGACTGTGGAGAGAAATGGGTCCAGAGGACAGAACAGAGACTCATCAGGTCCAGCATATATGGTCCAAAAATTTTCAGCAGGGCTGGGTCAATGGAGAAGGGATAGCTGCTGCTGTGGGCACCACTCAGTGTGACATGTAAACTTCACCCCCAAAAGACCCTGGGCTCTAAGCACCTAAAAATGTAAACTGCCTAGAGGCAGACACAGAAGGAACTCTGTGATATTGAGGTAGGCACCATTTAGACTCATCAAAAGCAAAATCCAACCATGTGTGTGTCCACGGTCCTGTCACAGGTGAGGTCTGTATTGATGTCCATGGCCATGTTGCCACCAAAGATCACACAGATGCTTGATGTATGAGCTGAAACCTGTGTCCATGAGGGTGTCTGAGAGTTATGATGTCATCTGGGCCAGGGCTGCTACTGAGAGCCATGTCTGGGTCCGTGGCCCTGCAGCAGCCAGGTCTGATTTGATATCCTTGGTTCCCTGGCTGTGAGGATGAACGGATCTGAGACCATGTCAGTATCCAAGGGCCTTGCTGCTGCCAGGGCCATACTGATCTGGGTGGCCTGTGCTGCCACTGGGGCCATGGTGATATCTGGGCCTGAGCTGCTGCTGAGGGTCATGTCTGGGTCCATGGTCCTACTGCAGCTGGAGTCTGTAGTGATGTCTGTGCCCCATGTTAGCACATGGGGTCATTGGAATCATGCTGTGCTGAGCCAGTCCTGCCTTTCACTGGTCTTGGGATAGCTGGCTCTGCTTCTGGATGGATACTGCAGCAGAAAAACTGGCCCCACCCTTCATGGAGGAGCTGTTCCCCCTCTCCCCCCAGGAAAGACGGCCTCACCCCTTACCACAGGTGTGCACCTGACCTAGTCAACATACTAGAGCTGACCCTATGGTCAGGGATGTAGGTGAGCCAGCTCTGGGGTTGTAAGAGCAACAGAGCTGACAGTGCCATGTAATGGCATGAATAACTTTAAAAAGTTTATTTTAAATTTGCCATGTAATGGCATGAATGAGGGAAAGATGACTCTCCCCTCTGCCCCTTGCTACCTGTGGCAGGCAAGAGAGCTGGTCACGAGAGTCAGAGAACTAGTCTTGCCCCTCACCAGCTGCAGCACACAGGAGAGCAGCTCTTGCACCCAGCCTGCACAGCACACTAGAGCTGAGCCTGTTGTTGAGGACACAGATGAGCCAGCCCTGAGGGTATGGGAGCAGGAGAGCTGACCCTGCACCCTCCACCCCATCCCCACCACCCTCACCATATGACCTCTAGGGCAATCAGGAGAGAGGGATATGAGTTGGCCCACCCCAGCATCCAGAGTACCTATGAACTGTTAGAGCAGGGGATGAACCTACAGATCCAAATCAGCAGGATCTCCACTACACAGGACAACAACATGATATCCAGGAGGAGACCCAGAGAGAGCCCGTCATTGATGGCATAGCAGAAGCCAGAGGCCTCTAGCCAGACCAATAACTCATGGCAGTGAACACTTGCAAATAAAAATAAATGTACTGAAGGGTGAATTGTCTCTCAATGGGCAACACTACAACTTTGATGGCAAGATTCTTCTCCCTCTTGTTTCTTCATTTTGTTGAGTTTTTGTTTTTCTTTTAAATTTAACTTTGTTTTATAGGGGAGGTTGAAAGGCAGAGGGCAGATTTGAGGGGACAGGGAGATAAGTAGGATTGGAATGCATGATGTGAAATCCACAAAGAATCAATAAAAGTTTAAAAAAAGCATAATCCAAAAAGGAAAAAAAAACCCACCTAAATTGGTCTTTATTACCACAAAATCCATGTATTTGAAAGGTACTCTCAAGAGAATGCATTGAGGAGGCAAGGCCTGGGCGTACATAGATTTACAAATCATGGATGTGTTAGAACACTTACATCCGTATATTGAAAGAACTCCCAGATGCAGCCACAACAGAACAAGCCACACAATTTTAAAAAGTTAAAAGATTAGAACTAAAAGTTTACTCAAAAGATAAAAGGAGCACGCACAGAGCATATAAAGTTGTACCATACCTCATTAATGGTTAAATAATGGAATATTAATATTATATGAAGATTATGGCAAAAAGAAAGACTGATAATAATGGGTTGGAAATGAGCTCAGCTGGTAGAACACTTGCGTATACATGAGGCACTGGGTTTGATTTTCAGCACTGCTAAGCTGAATGAATGAATGAATGAATGATAGATAGATAGATAAATAAATAAATAAATAAATAAATAAGCAAGGTTGGTGAGAAAGTTGTGAAGCTTGATCTGGCATACTCCTCTTGGAGTCAGAGAAACTACTTAGGCAGTTTCTTGAAAATTTAAACATTCACTTGTGTAATTTCCAGACATTCCATCAAAAGAAACACAAGTGTATGTTGATACAAAGACTTATTCGAAGCAACTTTCAGAGTTAAGCACTGAAAACAAGCCAAATATCAGCAAGGAGGAGGATAAATGTGTGGGGTACCCTTATAATGGACGAGCATTGAACAGCAAAGGAGTGGCCAGTCATTCCTAACTAACATGGATAATAAGCAGATCCAGAGGTCACCTGAAAGATGCTGCGTGATGCTGTTGCTAGGGAATTGGCATAGTGGAAGAAAGCAATACTAGACAGTGTTAGAGTGTGTGTGTATGTGTGTGTGTGTGTGTGTGTGTGTGTGTGTGTGTGTGTGTGTGTGGTGTGGTGTGTGGTGTGGTGGAAGGGGCAGGGATTAAACAGTAACATGGGAACATTTTGAGGCTGTATAGTAGATATTCTCACTGTCTTGACTGTGGTGGTGATATTAAGGATGCACATGTGTCCAAGTTATGAGATCATACATTTTGATAGATCATATTTATTACATATTAAAGCAATTACAGCTAAGCATTAAAAAACACTTAATGCTCTAAATCCTGAATTATAAATGTAGGCTTGTCTGCCCTGAGCTCCCAGTGTCTTTGGCTTCATCTGCTGCGCTTTGCTAAAAACACTAGGCATGAGAGGGAGCTAACTGTAGTTGCCCTAATTGTCAGTATAAGAGCAGGGATAAACCAACCCAAAACAAGACAAAGCAAAACAAAACCAAGCTGGGTTCCCTGGGGAAGCTGCTCTTTAAATGTACTGAGGTTATTAGCATGCATCCTTAACCATTACTAATTCCAGATAACAATTATTTTTAATGGAACTAAAATATCAATGAAATAACACTTCTGGTGGGGCTGGATTTCTACACCAGTTATCTTCCCAAAATAGACACCGCATAGCTTTGATTCTTAACATATAAATATCTTTTGGAAGTGACTTTTCAGGGTCAAAACTGTGCAATTTGATTTTGTTTGATTTTATATTTGTTTTTGTCTGAGAGAAAGAACATTGGCAGCCTAGACCCATGGGAGCCTAACTTCTATCTCTGATGTGCTAGGTGACTGAGGACAAATCTATCCGATGTCTCCAAGAAACACCAAGTCTTTTTACACACTTTCTGCTACCTTCTGTACAAAGAGACCAAAGCATGAAGGGGAACTTCCACCCTGGGATCAGGCAAGTTGCCTCTAGATTAAAGTGTGTCCATTTCTGCAAGAGACTATTATTGTACATGGCCCAAAACAAAGCAAGAGGTGAGCACTTTCTCATGTTAAAACTACTTGATGACATTTGTGTTCCTTGGGCTTTCTGAAACCCAGAAAACTTATGTTTGCAATTTGTTCATTTGACATCCATTAAATGTAAAATATAAACCTGGATGGAGAGCTCCCTACCAGTGCCTAAAATGCATGAACTAGAACCTAGAGATTTTGCCAAGGGCCACCTCTTGTCATTGATCCTAACAGGAAAATTCTGCAGAGACATTACTCATGGCCAAGAGGACCAGTGGTCTATGTCCATGGTCAGGTGCAGCAGGAAGAAGTCTTAGGCTGGGCTTCTCACCCAAGAATCCTGTTAACACACAGGTTCTGCTTTTGTAGGAAGTTTCTGCTGAACTGATAGATGCTATTGCTGCTAGCCAGTGGATCCTGTTGTGAGTAGCAAAGTCTTGGTTGGTCTTTCATTGGACCCATGTATCAGGGATGTGACAATTTGTTTTTCTAGTTTAGAAAAGCAGCTACAATTCATAAGCCTAAAATCACAAGTACCAGCCAAGGCGAGAGTTTGCTATATGGCTCTACTCGTGGCCCAAACACGATAATTTCTTTCTTGAGGAAAATAGTCTAAGGTTGTGATGTCAAAGATATATTCTGTCCTTCTGTCAGGGTCCAAGATGGCTATTGAAATGACAGATGGTTAGTTTTCACTGATTAAGCAAGAAATATCCAGGTGCTAGGAAGGGACATACTTTATACCTCTAATGATAATTCCCATCACTGTTTACCTATCATCTCATGTCCATGTCTAGCTGAGCAGTGACACATGTATTCATCTAAAAATTGGATTTCTGTTTTAAGACAGGGGAGGCTGGATTCTTGGGGGACACTTGCAGCCTCTGCCACAGTCCCCCTGGACTGCTTTTCCATGGGGGTAGTTCTCAGTGTACTAAAAATTCAGTCCATCAGTCAGTCATGTCACCCTAGACTTGACCTTGACTTGACCTTAGCCCTCCCCCTTTTAGAATGAGGGGCTTGGGCCAGGACACTAAAATGTCAGGGAGCTTGTAGGGGAAGGAGTGGGATGACCAGATGATGAGGAAGATGTGAGGAGACACATGGGTAGGTCAGATCTTCCTCTCCTCCCTCGACACATCAGGCAGAGGTGGCTCCTGTGTGTGCTACTTCCTCCTGACGCCTTCGATCCATCCTGCTTGTAATATGCAATATGGCTTAGTGTGGGGATTATTCTGCGTTTTTGACTACCCCACTTCTCTCAACAAGGTCAACGTCTTCAGAACAAGAGATAGCGAAAGGAGAAAGGAAACAAGTGAATTTTGACGATCACCTCTTTCCTTTTCTTTGGGAGGCTACTTTGGTGCTTGTGTCCCTGTCTCCAGTCCCAGCTGTACCTCTTCCTTACAAAGGTTAAGCACACCTCCTGGGAAACGCAGGTAAGTGTGTGAATGGTTTCGTCGCGTGGCACCATCTCTCCCAACCAATGAAAAAACAAGATGGGCAAGCATTGAGGAGTCTCAGTATATTTGGCTTTTGAGTGTTAAGGGAGGGGATATATAAGAAAAGTGTGATTAAAAGGGGTAAAAATCTCATTGCAGTATGATGGCTTATTGCATGTTTTGCATTAAGTGTGTGATGTCCTGAAGACGCACAGGATCACAGAAAAGCTGTATTCCAAGTGGAATGCTCCGGAGCCTAATCCTGCCCATGCTGCTGTCTTTAGATATGGTGGCTCTGATGGTTCATACAGGAGTGATTCCATGTAAAGGGTGTGCTGTTCATCCTCTAGCATAAATTTTCTAATATGCCTTTAGATTTTAGGGTTTCCTTGGCATTTAAAGTAATAAAACGTCTGAAGAAAAATCTATCAATTTCCAGTCTGCACAAACTATAAACATAAGCATTAACTTAATGTAGGGTAAATTTGTACATATATTTTTATCTATTAAAAGAATCACTATATCATTCAGAAAATAGAAATCACAAGATGATCTGAACAAGTGAATTAAAAACAAAACCCGTGATGTGCCTTGTAGTCCAAGCCTGTCATCTCAGCTCCTTGAGATGCTGAGGCAGGAGGATCACAAGATCTGCTCAGAGCCAGTTAGATCATGACCAATCTGAGACCTTGACTCAAAATAAAGATATGTATACACAGAATAGGGCTGGGATCACAGTTCCTGGCATGCAGAAGGCCTCAGCATTGCAAAAATGAACAACAACAACAACAACAACAACAAAAACAAAAAAGGAAATAAATGAAAGAATTATAGCTAGCGATGTATTGAACAAAACAATGTATAATGTTAAAGCTGGGTGTGCTGGCACACTCCCGTCATCTCTGACCTCAGGAGGATGAGGCAGGAGGATTGAGAACAGGAGACTTGGATCACATTTAGTGTTCCATACTACCATGGGCTATAGACAGCCAGATTGTCTGAAAAAAGAAAACAAACAAATAATCAGGCACCAAACACACCCCACTAACATAGAGGAATTATAAACTAGTAAGTCAGGGTTCAGTGATAAGCGGTTAATAGAACAGTTAAGAGTACAAGAGCAGGGAGTCCAGGGCTTCCTCTGTGGCTCGGGCAGGTGCCCAAGGAAGATGGACCCAGCAGAGTCCCTTCTTCATGATCAGGAGAACTGGCTGGGGAAGATTATTGAGGTGCAGCTGACTGACAAGCATGAAACCTCTTGCTGGGGTGCCAGAGGAAAGTACTGGAAAACGGACGAGCACACAGGCACCTCTGGGGAGACACTGGGCTGCCTACCAGCCTGTCTGGGATGATGGCTCTGGCACCAGCTTAGCATGCTGTGATGCTGCCTGGAGGGCTGCTGCTGAAACTTGGCGGGTAATTTAGTACCTAGCGCATTCCCTCCTGGCTGACATTACAGAAGAGAGGCAGGAAAACATAGTGTGCGAACAATGGAGGAGGCCTCCGGGCTTCTCCTCCAGTGTCTGTCTTTCCCCCTCTACTGGCAGTGCTTGGAATTGCATCAGTAGGCTCAGGCGAGCCCCTTAGAGGGTCCAACTTCAGGATCACAGGGCAGGGTGACAGGGAAAGGTGGGGTGAAGCTGGACTTGGGAAACTGAAAACTGCTAGCTAACACAGCCATTCAGGTTTCAAAACCAAAGCAACTGAAGACAAACGCAAACCGTTCAAATGGAAAAATCCAGCATTTGTGCAACTCTAATCCACAGGACAACCATAACCAGCCATGTTTGAAAAATTAACATCATCAAAATGATTTCATAAGAACACCCTATAATTTAAAGGCAAAGATCTACAGTATGGAATTGAAACACTTTACTCAAATCAAAACCTTTTAACTTGAGCTACTACTCAGTCTGATTACATCACTCTAGAAATCCCAGGGAGAAGGAAATCCAGATCAATTCCAGGACTCGTTAAGTCTGCAGAGTTAGTAGAAGAAGGAAAGTGTTTGTCCAGCGAACACTTCCTAATTGAATGCTGTCAGGTGCCAAGTGTGGACTCAGGCACAAGAACACAGTAGTCCCTTGTGCCCACAGCGCTCGCCTTTCTTATTTTGTATTTTATTACTTTTTGAGGTGTTAGGATTTGAACCCAGGACCTCACACGTGCTGAGCAAGTGCTCTCCCACTGAGCTACATTTTCAGCTGAAGCTTCTGTTAGTAGGGAGGAGCCGAACAATAAACGGAGAAGCAAACTACCGCGTAGCAACTCAGTGACAGAAAATGCTGGTGGCGTCCGCGGAGGAGGCCGTGGTGTTTGCAGGGATGCTACTCAAAGAGGCAGTCAGTCTACTCTTACAATCCAAACTTAATACAGCTTCTAGTTCAAGCCTGCGTTTGTGTCCCTTTGATAATCAAAGGCTGGCAAACACGGCGGTCTCTTTCTGCTCATCTTGATGTTACAGCAGTGTCCCACTGGCGATGGAGCTTGTCACAGGGTATACGGCTCTGGGAAAGTCAGCAGACGGTGCTTGCAGGGAATTGGTTGCAACGGACGCAAGTCAAGTCTTTTCCAAAGTCAGAATGACCACATATTTTGGCAAGTTGCAACTGGTTTCAGGGTCTCTGGTTGTTAAGGGAGGGTCCCCAGCCTCAGGGCAGTGTTGAAAATCATCCAACAGTGATTGGCCCACACAACAGGACATGCAAGCCTCTCGACATGCCTTAGTTCTATGTGTTCCCGCTGTAAACGGTGAATAGACGTTGCTAAAACCCCATTAATAATAGCTGTTGAAATTTAGCTCTTTAGAAAGGGGGCTGAGTTGACGGTGAACATGCCAGTAGATAATTTCCAGGCAAACATAGCTGATTGGAAATCCATACACGTGACATTCCTGTCATGCCTGGGAAGTGTGGACACAGACATACAGTGATATTCTTGGATGATTAGTGAAAAAAGTTTTTCCTGATCATTTTGAAAATGTCGTTCAGTTTTTCATGGATGGCAGCTGGAGCTTCTGAAGTACACACTGAAAATGGAGTACATTTTCTTTCCTTTGTGCTGGGGTCCATCTTTTTATAGCTCTTGGCCAGTGGTTCTCAGCTTGTGGGTCATGACCCCCACAGGGGTCACATATCAGATATCCTGCATATCAGATATCTACATTACAATTCATAACAGTAGCAAAATTACAGTTATATAGGAGCAACAAAATAATTTTATGGTTGGGGGTCACCACAATGTGAGGAACTGTATTAAAGAGTCAAAGTATTAGGAAAGTTGAGAACCATTGCCCTTAACAAACAGTTAATCACTGTGAACTGTGGTACATCAGAATGTTATTTTACTGTTGCACGAGTCCTAATTGGTCTTAATAATAAACCTGGAGCCAGGTATCAGGGTGAAAGCTGAAAGATCAGAGCAGAGCAAGCCACAGTCACCACCTCTTACCCCACCAACTCCTCAGCCTGAAAGAGAAAGAGAGTTCCTGTCTCCTCCTGCCTTCTATTCCTTTCTCTGCTCAGCCATATCACTTCCTGTCTCAACCTTCCTAGTGCTGGGATTAAAGGCGTGAGATCCCAGGTGCTGGAATTAGAGGTGTGTGCCACCATTGCCTGGCTCTGTTTCTCTTTTAGACTGGATTAATCTTGTGTAGCCAGGGTGGGCTTGAACTCACAGAAATCCAGACAATCTCTGCCTCTGCCTTCCAAGCGTGAGGATTAAAGGTGTGTGCTGACTCTGTGGCTGGCTCTGTCCTCTGATCTTCAGGCAAGCTTTATTTTTTAGATTACAAACAATGTATCACCACATTTTACAAAACTACGATTCCTTTGAAAGAGTTTGTGCTAAAATTCTGCATTAATTACAAGTATTTTTTTCATCAAATAATACTTGAATTATGAAGATCATTCTAAATTCCTCTTTATAGCATAGAGACAAAGGAATGCATATATTAAATTTAGTCAAAACTGCAATATGAATGCAAATATTTAAATGTGTTTATCACCTTACTTATATATTTTAGGTGAATATTTTGTCCTTTATTAAGACACATTATGTGGAAGAAGATTAAACACTGAGAGAAAATCATGTGTTACATGCTGGAAATAATAAGGTTAAACTATTTAATTTTCTATGTATCTTTTAACACATCTGAACATCAAGACTTGCTTAATTGCATTGCAATATTCATTATACAATGATCCAAAAATAAAAAAAAAATCAGTTCAGTGTTTTTTTTCTTCTGTAATTAAAATATACTTATGGGCCAACAAGATGGATTGGTGGGTAGAGGTGCTTGCTGCTCAACTTGCCAACCTGAGTTCGATCCCCAGCAGTCACATGGTGGAAGGAGAGAACCTATTGCTACAAGTTGTGTTCTGGTCTTGCCAGGAGCACCATGGCACGTGTGCACTGACTGCCACCACACACACACACACACACACACACACACACACACACACACACGAGTGTGCATGCACAAATAATAAATGAATAAATATGAAAATATTTTAAATATATATTTAAATTGCTAAAAAACCAGAATAAGCTGCCAAAGAATCGCCCACTATAATTGTCTGCCATATTTATCTGAAGGCATCTTCAGTCAGTTTTCTGAACAAATCAGGAGCCAGGTAGATGTGCCTGGAGTCCTTCCCAAACCATCTGTTCACCATCCTCACAGAGCTCACAAAGCCCTTTCACCTCTGCTGTGCAATGGGAGGCAAGCACTTGGCCCTGGATTTATGTTGGCCGCATAAAGGAAAAAGAAATATTTTGCAAAGTGCCATGCATGAAAAGGGACAAAAGTTTGAAGCAAGTTCCTTATCTCTTTTTAGTCCTCAGATACCTTATGTTGAATAGCCAGATCATTTTATTATTGCAAATGCCAGGGCTGTAATCTTTTATTGCTTGCAGTAGGGGCCTACAGCATTAAGTTAGTGTAAAATTACATATAGTTTAATATATCTGTACAACACCTTAAACAAGCTTCTGTAGGCAGGAAGGTTATCCGTCTTATAAATCTATTATTCCATTGTACATCTTGATAGGCTAGCATTGCTCCTAGCCATGTTTAAGCATTAAATAGTGCATTATTATTTCACATAAATCAACCAGAGATGTGTGAATTCATAAATTTTGCATTTGCACAGACAGTATTTTAAACGTTTTACTGCTTCGTGGGAACTCGGAGCACAGGGCTGTACACAAATCAGGACCTGCGAAATCTCAATAAAATTTAATATCACAATTACCTCTTTTCAAAGCCAATGCCTGCATGCTTTACAAGTCTTTTAATGGAGTCCAAAAGTAAAAGTAAGATTTGAAGAGTGCCTTTTTTTTGGTGAGAGTTTAGTATAATAAGCTAATAAGCACCCTGGGCTTTATTTTTTATGGCAAAATCATATAAAGAGGGCAAGCAAGGCCATATCCAAATGTGAGATGATGGAAAGATATATCAAGATCAGAAATATTGGCAATTTTCCATAGTTTATTAAAAGCGGTGCACAGAGCAGAATAAGATCCATAAGTTATGCTACAATCAGTATTTAGCTTTATAACTGAACCTACAAGTAAGAAAAAAAATCACAATTCAGGCTCTAACTTACACATGAACAGTCTTTTTCTAGGACCTTCTAAGTAATTTTATTTCATGTGGAAAGAGATATATTTTTTTTTCTTATTTCTAAGCATTTTCAAGGAGTGATGAAGTTTAGTTTTGTTTTTTTTTAAGGTTTTCTTAATTTCCCCCAGAAAATGTCTGTTTGATGGTTTTTGCTTAGAATAAAATGTCTGTATAATTTAATGAACACGTGTTGGATACTTGAGATTTCTGCCTCATATACGTGTGGTGAAAATTACATTCCTATTGAAATAATTTCTAGTGCATAAAATGAACTGCACAACTGTTGTAGGAAGTTGAAACCAGCATATTTATCACCTAAAGAGTGGTGATACGGAAAGATAATTTACTGTGAATACAGAGCTTGCTTCTAATCGTAGCCAAATCCTGAAAGCTTAAAGGATAGAAGAGAAAAGAAAATAATATTCTCATGGATTTTTTTTTTTTTTGGACTACTCTCAACTAATTCTTTCTGTTGCTTGTGGCAGGTAATGCCTGGGATAATGAATTAAGAAAAGTCAGGTAAAATGATATCACACCACAGCGTTTTCCTTCTGTGAGGAGAGATGCTTATGAAGAGAACTCCCTTATTAGGACGTAGGCATCTATCATCCTTCATACATCTCTGTGCTATTTTGTACCCTGACCTTTCCTCCTCCATGGACTAAAGTGTTCAATCCTAAATTAACAGTAGGCAGAGATTTGTTGTTGTTGTTGTTTGGATATTAATCTCGCCAGCGTGGTGAGTAGAAGAGACTCAGTGAGCCTTTAGAAACCACAGCTACTGGGAGTAATGACAACATTACCATACCCAGGGAGGCTTCTCAGTGTTAAAGCGGCTCCGGTTACCATCCATAAAACCACTAATGGAGGCTTCCTTCTCTTGCTCTGATGAATGTTGAAAATGGACCAGCTGAAATAAAATATCACTTCCCTGATTATGATGTTTGACTATTTAGCATTCATTGGTTTGGGGTTCATTTAGTTTCTGATGGGGTGGTTATTCCTACGTTTTTGTAGTGCATGCGTTTTGTGTGTGTGTGTGTGTGTGTGTGTGTGTGTGTGTGAAAATTTCATCTTGTTGTCTAGATCTCAACTTGAAAGGATATAAGGAAAAAATGATTCATTACAGAAATTACATTTCTGAGCTAAGCCAGAAGGCACTATCCTTACTTTAGCTTGTATAAGCAAGACTTAGTGTTATGTATGTATTTTATGTGTATAAAATGTTTGCTTAGCGATATATGTATTTATGCCACACAAGTGGCCCATCATACCATTATGTAAATCCTTCTATTTTTCAAAGACTATATGAAAAAAATTGATGGCTGAGGAAGGAGTATGTATAAACAAACATGCTTAAAATTCTCAGTGCATGTCAGCACTATCTAAAGAAGATGATGTCATTTTTTTAACAACACAAACTTTATTCTTAGAAAGGAAACTGAAAGAAGGACATAGACAGGATGTTGAATTTGGGATCAGAATATATTTTCTTCCTCTTTTAAGAAAGTCTGGCTGCATATCCAAATGTTTCTATTTGAAATGAGATATATTTTGTTTTAAAACCACACTCATGGATTTAATTTCTGTTGGGTGAACCGCAGTTATTCGTTTGCTTTGTTTGTGACAGATTTTACTGTACATAGCCCAGGCTGGCCTCTGCCTCAGTGTCCCCAGGGCTGGCATTACTAGTGCTCGTTGTCAACATGTCTGGCCTCAACGATAGATTCTTACTGAATGTTAGCACAACACAGTGAGAACTGTCTTTGTTGTTTCCCTTCTATTTTTTTCCTTATTTTTTTTTGTGTTAATTCATTTACTTTGGACAAATGTTCGGGTTGAAGGGTATGTCAAGAGGTAGGCCAAAAATTATCCAAAAAAATTGGCTGATCTCAATTTGCATACATTTTACTTCTGTTTTCTTTGACATCTTCATTAAAGATGCATTATAAGCTATTATAGTGAAAAGTGCCATGTCTGATACCATTTATCACCTCATATATATGTACATATGCTAGATTTTTATTAAAAATTCAACACAGAATGATAATACTGTGACTTTATCCTTTGTTAAAAACAAAATGCTTTATTTTATAAGCAAACTTGATGGCGACAGAAATACGTGCAATATTGTTTCCTGTTTTTTCCTGTGGTGAATTGTTACAGATGCTTGTATCTGCTGAGAGGGAAGTAGAGCAAAGTAGGGAGACGCAAGTATTAACATTCTAGACCCTTGTCTTTCACACCATAGAATGATGGTTGGCACATGTGCACCAGGCCAAGAGAAAGGCCCAGGGTCTTAGTTACTTTCTCATAGTTGTGATGAAGACCCAACCAAATCAATGTAAGGAAAAGTTGGTTTTGGCTTACAGTTTCAGGGCACAGGCCATCCTCGTGGGGAGGGTGTGGCAGTGAGAGTAACTCCAGTTATGGCAACAGGGGCATGAGAAAGCTGGTAATATCGAGTGCACAGTCAGGAAACAGGGAGATAAATATTTGGGTTCAGAGCCGGGCGTTGGTGGCGCATGCCTTTAATCCCAGCACTCGGGAGGCAGAGGCAGGCGGATCTCTGTGAGTTCGAGGCCAGCCTGGGCTACCAAGTGAGCTCCAGGAAAGGCGCAAAGCTACACAGAGAAACCCTGTCTCGAAAAACCAAAAAAAAAAAAAAAAAAATTGGGTTCAGTCTGTTTTCTCCTTTTTAATCAGTTCTGGGTCCCAGCCCAGGTTCTTCAGAAACCAGTCTGAAGCAAGCATCCCAATGCTGGACTGACTAGAAGAGTGTGAACTTGGTACAGGGAGATGCCGTCTGTAAGACTGGGCTAAAATATCAACTTCCAGTTTTACTAATTTTTGATGTTTTCCTTCTTTCTTAATAAATCAAACCATTTGTAAATTTGTATAAACTATCGGTAAGAAACTCATTTTTTTCTTCATTTTATTTTCATTTATTTTGCTTTCTATTTCTACTTGTTTTTTAGCAACAATTTTGTAGGTAGAAGATGTCATGTCGGCATTTCTCCAGGTTCTCTGGCATCCATGTTTACTGATGAAGCCATTATTCCCCATTCATCTTTTTCTTACAGGCATCCAGTGTTTCATGTTTCTCTCAGTTTGTGAGACTTTACATTTCACTATATTTTGAGACCCCACCTAAAGAAAATAAATTAGCTTGCTTAAATTTCTGTTTCATTTTTCCATATAAAATTTTATTTCTTCCTTTGGTCCTAGAAAATTTCCTCATATTTCTTTGACTACTGTCTCTCTTCTATTTCTTTATTTTGGTCCTCTGGAAGTTTTTACTAAATCTATATTGGCTACTATTTTTCTATTTTATAAATCTATTTACATTTAAAAATATTATATATATGATATCTTTCTGACCTATCTTCTATTTTATGAGCTACCTAATATTACATGATCGGTTATTGAACCAATATGCTGAGTTTTATGAAAAAATCTAATTAGTTGAGATAAAATCTACAGACAAGAAAGCACATATATTATAAATGTAGAGTTAAAATGTTTCAAGAAATGTGTTCAACCACATGATTCTTCCCAGATGAAGACAGATTATTTTCACCATTGCGTTACTTACGTTCTCTGTATTTATTTATTGCAAATTTCCCCTTCTATCTTTTCTGGACAAAATCTTATTTATATCACAATAAATTTGTTTTAGTTGTAAACATTTTACACAAGTTGAGATCTTGTATTTTGCTCTTCTCATTTATCCATTTTTAAGTCAATGTAAGGTAAGGTCCATTCATATCATTATTTTTATTACAAGTGCACTCTGTTTTAATGCTGTATGACATTGAATTAATATTAATGAATTGAAGCACTGGAGAATGAAGAAAAGCTTCATGCTTGCCAGGCAAGTGCCCTGCTATTGAGCTGTATCCTCAGCTTTTTAAAAATGATTTATTCTATTATTTTTAATTATGTGGATGTGCGTGGGTGTAAGTGTGGGTGTGTGGCCATGACTTCCATTGCCCACAGGAACTAGAAGAAGGTGTCAGATCCCCTGGAGCTGGAGTTGCAGGTGGACATAATCCAGGTGACCTGGTTGCTGAGAACTGAACACAGTTTCTTTGGAACGACAGTACATGCTTCTTAACAGCTGGCCATTTCTTCAGCTCTACCTCTCCAAGCCCATTTTTGTATCTTTTATTTGGAAACATTAGCTCACTCAGTTACCTGGTTGAGACTGGAGATTGTGGTCCTACTGTCTCAGCTTTCTGAGAAACCCGGATGAAGCCTGAGCCATTAACCACAGCTTTCGTTTTATGAATAAATAATTTGAGTAGTAGAGGCTTGATTTTATTTTCCTCCAGATAACTCCCAGCCAATAGTGTACAGTAAACCAGGAGTGTAATTAAATTACTCATACCTAATTATACTTTTAGAATTATCATATTAAAAATCACTATAGTGTCCAAACATATGATGGACAAATTCTGGAGAACATGGACAGAGGCACTCGCGTCAAGCAAAAGCATCACTTTTAGAAGAAAAACTTCAAGAATAAGTATACAATTTTCAACACATAGTTGGGATTTGGTATTTCACTGCACTGTCTACAGGGAGAGGCCTTGAACGGGACGGAAATGGTACCCGTGGGAAGCATTGCCCTTGCAGGAGATCAGATAAATACGGGCATAACAGCGCTCCTGGGAGATGTGGTAGCGAAAGGAAGAGGACTAAGGGTTCTGTAGAAAAGGAAGCGGGGG
>CABHPP010135216.1:0-10276 GCA_902168425.1 Peromyscus attwateri | reverse complement strand
ACACACACACACACACACACACACACACACACACACACACACACACAGATCTGTTCCTGGCATAGACATAATCTAATCTTCTGTTCTCTTCACTTTCCTTCACCAGTGTGCCAATCAAATAGTAAAAGCAGTTGCATGGATTATAATTGACCCACTCTCCCCTTTAACAATCAAATAATATTAATAGAAAAAATTTTCTAACCAAGTGTGGTCCTTAATTTTCCTTTTGCTGTTTACATGTGTTTATATCTATATGTGTGTTTGTAAAATTTGCTTAAACATGGAATTTTGTCTTGATAAAAATATATGAAAACTAAATTACACTAATTAAAATATAATGCTACCTATGTTATCTTTTCCATTAGTTAAAAGTATTATGGGAAATAAACCACTTACACCCTTTCAGAAATATCGAGTTTCTGCATATTTTAAATTTATTAAAAGAAAAGCATGATGAAATCCTAATGTGGCTACTCTTTGGAACAAGTTATTTCCATGGAAAAGATCCCGTGTTTGTATTGTTCTTTTTACTCACTCTTGTATAGATTGTTCAGAAACTTTTTTTTTTCTGAGCACTCACACAGCCAGCACATTGTGACATTAATTGGGGTGCAGAGAATTTCCAACCACAACAATGAAGAAATTCTCCAGTTGAACCTTTTCCAAACTATTCTCACACTATGAGGAATCTACATTCTATTCCATAGATTAAGGGCATTGTCTTCCAAGACTGCCAAATCCCAAGTCTGTGGCCCACGCTCCTATAAACTGGAATTCCCATTGTCCCCTCTTGAGAATAGTTTATGCTCTTACAGCCTCAGGCCTGTTAATTTGCTAGCGTAGCTTACAGAACCAGGATAACTGTTCTCCATCTAGTTTATTATGAAGGGTGTAGGAAGAATTCAGACAAAAGGCCAGATAAGAAGGATGTGGGGACACAGAGCCACAGAGTTCCTATGTCCTAATTAGAAGCTCCATCCTCTAGGAAGCTCCTGTGTGTTCAGTGATCTGGAAACACCCAGCACACAGTCCATTTGGGTCTTTAATGGAAGCTTCAACACACATGCATAATACCAAGTCACTGGCTATTGCTGCCTGTGTCTCCTCCCCAGTGGTTGTAATGTGGAACTGAAAGTTCAAACTCTTTAGTCCCGCCTTGGTCTTTCTGGTGACTGGTCCCTCTCCTGTGGTTATTGAAGAATCACCAACCAATAGTCATCTCATTATCGTAGGAAAGATACCCTTCTTATTGAGGGCTGGGATGATCAAGGCTTTCCCTTAGGCCAGGAATAATCTTGGCAGAGCTGAAAATGGCCTGGGGCCAGGGCCTTGGGGGAGCTGAGGCTTCAGATCCTGAAAACTCAATTCTTTCCCCTAAGGGGCTGTGGTTATCAGTCCCAAGGTTGCTGTAGGCTTAGTCTGTAATGTTCTTGAGATACTCTGTGTTCCCTCTTTGCAACACTGTTCCATTAGCTTCCTGGTGACTTCAGCCCATCCTATGCTAGTTTCTGCTGACTTCCATTCATTTCTTCCCTAAAAATGGAATATCAGATGCTGTACTGCTGCACTTCTTTATACACTTGCTTGGCATGACACGTGGTTCCACCTCCCAGCCACAGCTTTCGGTCTTCTTTATCTTTTCAACTCTTGGCCAAACCGTTTAGGACCCTGTCACTGAAGAACGCCCTGCTTGGTCCTGGGCATCTCATCACTATGGAAATACTAAGAACTTCAGGGATTGCGTGCCCGGAAGCTGCTTGAGGACCAAGTAGATGAAGCCTGTCATAATGGCAGGCACATGCTGTGCCATCAATATTGCAACTAGGTAAGCTTACATACAGATATGGTAAAGTGGCCTCAGACATCTTGTTTATCTCAGAAAAAAGAATAAGCACAGTGGATTTCTTGACAGGATCTTTGATTGTCTTCTCCTTCTGGTCCTATCCTTTTAAAATATTCAAAAGATTTTCCCTCTACAGTTTAGAAATTCGACAAAATGGGGAAAATTTGCATAAAAATTAGAATTCCTTTAGTATTATAAACTTCATTAAAGTTACACACACATTTGCATAATTTCACTTCAAATATCAGCTATGCGCAGCCAGGCTAGGTGGCTGAGGGTGAGGTTGGTGAGAATTAGAGCTCAGAATGGGTCATGGTAAGTTGCTAAGGTGTGAAAACTGCGTCAGCAGAAACTAGGGCATGCACGGCTGTGTCGAGCAGTGGTTCTCAGCCTGTGGGTTGCAACCCCTTGGGTCCAAGGACCCTTCCGCAGGAGTCACCTATGAATATTGGAGAGATCAGACGTTTACATTATGATTGATAACAGTAGCAAAATTACAGTGATGAAGTGGCAACGAAAATAATTTTGTAGTTGGGGGATCACCACCACGTGAAAAACTGTATTAAAGGGTTGTAGCACTAGGAAGGTTTTAGAACCACTGCTCTAGAGTGTTTTAGTCAGATTTTTATGTTGCAAAATATGCAAGAAAGCCACTTAAAGGGAGGGCTTGTTTATTTTAGCTCACCCCTCCAGTGCGTTCTGTTGAGGAAGGTATGGCAGGGTACTGTGGTTTACATTGGGGCAGACAGGAAGTACAGCAGGTAGTGACAGGAAGGGACCATCAAGATACAGCCCCAAGGACATGTTCCTAGTGATCTGTTGACTCGAACCAGACCTTACCTTCCACAGTTCCACTCCTTCTCAATACTCTATCCAACTTTGGGTCACCAGTGGAGTAAACCTAGGTCAGAAGATCTTCTTGTTTGGAGATCACCAGCATGGGCACACCCAGAGGTGTACTTTACTGATTTTATAGGCATTTCTTAATTCAATCAATCTGACATTCAAAATTAATTCTCAGAGTAAATACTGAATATAGAGGAAGTTACTGAATTCTCCTTCCTTTATTCTTTATTAATAGTCCCTCACAGAACTCTAATTTCATCAGCCAATTAACTGACAGAGTAGGGATGGGAAACAAATGTAGATTGAGTTCCTAGACTCCACAGAAAAGAATGACAGACCATGTGCTTAAAAGCCCCTAAGTGCTATTATCTCATATAAGTCTTACTAAAATTCTGGTATGTGAGAAATATTGGGATTTTATATACAAAAGAAATGACACTGGAAACCAAATTACAGGTATAATCATTTCCTACCTGAAAATAGATTCTAAAATAAAAAAATTCTAAAAATAAAAAGGACAAATAAACCTTTGAAGAGGGAGCTAGTTATCAATCATTTGAAAAATTCTAACAAGAATCATCTTTTGATGATTTCCATATGGTAATTTCCATACTATTCCAGCAATCAACAGTGAATATTTCCTTTGGAGATATAAATCCAGTAACATACTTTTCCATGGTCTTTCTTCTGTCCTTTAGGAGTCCTCGAGTTAGAGAAGCAAATAAGATAAAATGTCCTGCAGACAATTCCAAATAGGTCCGGTGGTAGTTCATAACTTTTGAAATACTACCTAGCAATTAGAGATAGGCACACCATCTAGTAAGCATTCATACCTGTTTAATTCACAAACCAGGCAGTAAAGTATTCTAGTGTGATTTTTCCCTACAACTATGACATATTGAGCTAAACTAAGGTGGACTTCCAGAAAGGCATACTGCTTGTTTTTCTGGTGAAAACTTCTATAATGAAGAACTTCCGTATCCAGATAAGTCTGTCATTGTCATGTATGTTTAGTTACCAGCTTCCTATAATATTACTGACCCTACTTTCTATCAGTGCACCAGAATCCTGAATTCAAACCAGCTTGTTAACTAACAGCAAACTGAGAAATAAAACAAAGCAAAAATGCAGTCTTCTTACTAACTCCCTGAGAAGTAAATAGAAAACAACTTTTCAAAGGAAAAAAAGAAAATCATATTCTAGGTGATTAGGAATTGGAATATTTCCTGGGCCTTTTCAGTGAGAGAATTACAGAAATTTTCTAAATTTAAAAGCACAAGTAGATTGAGAGTCACATTTTCCCTGCTTACTAAGAGTGAAAAGGCTCTTCATACTCTATAAAAGGTCACAGCCTATTCCTTCAACTGGGGACTTCCTTTCTCCTAATAATGCATAGGGACTTGAGGGCATTTCCATAAGCATTTTTCCAGTGGAAATATTTTGGTGTTTAATTAATTGAAGATATTGAGACAGTAGAGTTTGAAATGAAATGGAGACCAATATGTCTTCACTGAATTGCTGCCTGAAAGTAGATAATGAACTAAAAACAAGTTGGGAAGGGGACATGCCACATGCCACGTGGGTGGGATCTGAGAGGAGTTTGGAAGAAATATGATCAAAATACATTGTATACACATGAAATTATCAAAGAACAAAGAAAATGTTATATTAAAATAACTTTATATAAAAAAACTACTAGAGAGTGAAAGATTTAAATGTAGAGCATGTCACACCCTCTTGAGTAAATTTGTTGACCTCGTTAGTGGACAAGACCTATGAGCACAATGATGATATTGGAGAGGATATAAGCTTGAGGTACAAAGAATGAGATGTCAAAGACAGCTGCTAGAGGGCATAAAACCTTGGAAAACTCAACGTTTTCCCAAAGGGCTGTAGAGAGCTCTTCTCACAGACTCCTACTCCAACTCTGACACCGTCAACCTCAGTTTTCTCTGAACAATTACAAGACCATTTAGCTGGATGTTTGGTCAGGGCTGTGTTTTTAATCTCCTCTTTAAAACTGGACCTGCCTGGCTTATAGCTGGTGGCAAAGGAATTACCTACCATGTGAGGGTCTTGGGTCCATTTCAAATGATCCCTAGTTTTCAAGTTCTCATTTACCTTACCATCCTGTAAGAGCAAAACATCTGTGCTCTCATCCATTCACCCAGCTCTCCTATAAGAGACCAACAATTTTGTCTTGAATACCCTTCCTCTTCCTCTTCTGCCTCATTCCTTAGTCTCCATCTCTAATGTCAAGTCTCCAAGGAGATATTCTGGGATCCCTGGAATAGGTCTGACATCATTCTTACGCTCATTCTCATCCTTTAGCCTCAATTCACCTTTACCTCCTTTTGTAGAACACACCATAATTGTGATGGGCTGTAGATGAATCTTAAAAGGTCTTATTAATAAAATCAAACCTGAGCCGGGTATTGGGGTGAACACCGGAAGGTCAGAGAGATAGAATAAGCCACAGCTACCTCACCTCGCTGGATCCTCAGCTGGTCTTGTTTCCTCAGACTGGAGGCCTCTGAGTCCTCATCCAGAATGGGTCTCAGCTGAACTGCTGCTAGAAGCCTGAAAGCTTATCCAGGCCAAATGCTTACCCAGGCCAAATGCCTGGAGTTTCTGGTCCTCATGCCTTATATACCTTTCTGCTTTCTACCACCACTCCCTGGGATTGAAGATTTGCTTTCTGGGATTAAAGGCGTGAGTCACCATGCTTGGGTGTATCCTTGAACACATGGATTTCTGCCTCTGGAATGCTAGGATTAAAGGTGTGTGCTACCACTGCCTAACCTCTGTTTAATATTGTGGCTGTTCTGTCTCTGACCCCAGATAAGTTTATTAAGGTACACAATATTTTGGGGAATACAATATACCACCACAATGGGCACTCAGCCATGCAAGTGTTTACTGTGTCATGTGTCTTCTTTACAAGGACTTGACTTTCCCAGGAGCAGGAACTGCCTACCTCTTTGACTACATGACTTGACAGCATAGGTTCTCATTAAGTGAGTAAAAGAACACACATCTTGGAAATGATATAAATGATGTCCTCATGTATATCAGACAGTAACTTTTCTTGGGTCCTAGGCTATTTATGCTAATTTCATCCTACTGAGAATCCTAATATCTATGTTTTCCCTTTTATTCTTGGGGCCCAACATGTACTTACAAAGCTGTTTTTATAAGCTACAATTTTACATGAATCTGAGCTCATTCTGAATAGCCAGCTTCCATGATGGAAGGCATGTACCCTTAATTACATAACTACGAGGCATTTAAAGGCATTTAAAAACAATTCCATATTCTATAATAAAGACTACTGAGAATTCTCATACATCAGAATAGGATATGTAATATCAAAATTTTTAATTATTATATTCATTGCTGCATTGATGTAATATGAAATATGTTCAAAATATGTTTTAAAAAAGGCATGTGTCTCACAACACAATGGTTTTAAGGTATTTTATTGGTGATTTATGTTGTGGTGTTAAATAGTTGGTAGATACACTTGACGATTTATATCTAAAGGATTAGAAGAATCAACTATTTCTTTTTTTTTTTATAAAAGTTCACATTTTGAGAGAGGAAAAAGAAAATGATTTCAAGTACATAGTACTGGAGTTTCTCGATGAGCCTTTGGTAAAAAAAAAAAAATATCTTGAGTGACCATGTGTGAGTCAGTTAAGGAATCTCTTGTCTTGGTTTTCACCTACATAACGTTCCTGATTCTTAGTGGAAGGGAGACTATCTGGGAGGAGGAAAAAGGAGATGTACTAAAAAGGGTTGTGGGAAAGGAGGACACTGGACTGCAGGGTGAATAAGAACCAGGTATTAACAGCATGTATGTAGGAAAACACTATAACAAAACTCATCATGTGAATTCAGTGTGCTAACTCTAAATATTAATGACAAGTCAAAACACCACCATACAGAAAGAATAGAAAAACACTTTATACTAACGATAAGGGATACTCACATTTCAGTTTTCATCTGCATGAAATATTCAGTCCTTTGAATTAGTCAAGTTAAAGTATCTGTGTGACTCAGCATGGTTGGAACGATGCTTCAGTTTACTCAATATGACAGAAACAAAGGAAGACTTTGTCAGATAGCAAACCGCAAAGGACTCTGGGATTCCTAGCTTGAGATTCCTAGGTGGCAGCCCTGCTAATCAGCATTCCATGATAAAACAATTTGATGATGTTGTGGTTGAACGTGAAATGCTACCCCCTGCTCCCAGTAGAATCACTTATTTGGGCACATCATCCCCAGCTGATAGCACTATTGAGGAAGGCTGCAGAACCTTTAGGAGGTGAAGCCTCACTGGAAGAAGTGAGTTCCTGGGGAAGGCTTTGAGGTTTTATGACCCTGCCCCTCTTGCTGTTGACTCTGCCTCTGGGCTACTGATGAGGTGTGACCTGCTGGCCTCCTGATCCTGTGCCCATGCCTTCCCCTCTTGTGGCAAGCTTCCCTGCCATGATGCAGTGGTCCTCAAATGGTAAGGCAGAATGTAAGTCAGGTTTTGGTCTTGGCAACAAGAAGAGTAACTAGTACAGGTGGTAAAATAAGTTCGACAAAGACAGAGACAGCAACAATACATTTCTTCCTTTTGAACAATTTCTCGGTGGCTTGTCCAGCAGCAGGAGGTTCTGAATTAGACTGTGTCTGGGGTGTGCACTTTATGTGGTGTCTTCAAAGTGACTAGCCTTGGCCATTTTTAAAGAGCCATTGCAATTAGTGTATTATTGAAAATCCTTCATAATCCTCACATAGTTTTTTCTGACAATGAAAACAATCAGGAAGAAAGACAAGCAACTTCTACTCAAAGACAAAATGATGAAATTCAGGAGCAAGGAATGGTTTCTCGAATACAGTTGTCTGTGTCTCTATTAGAATAAGTGTTGATATTTCTTTGTAGATTGCATCCACGAAACCTATTCTTTTACAAATGTTTTTAGCCTTACAAATTCATAAAACAGTAAATAAAACACAAGAAAAGAATATTACAAAGAAAATAAGACCCACACAGACCAGCGAATCAGAAATCTCATCAAATGGGGACCTTTTAAATTAAGTCTTGTCTCGTGTTCTGTTTTTCTGCAGTGCTGAAGGTGGAAACTCCCTCTGTATACCAGGCAAGAGCCCTCCCTCTCCCTGAGCTGTGCATCCATCTTCTTTGGATGCACAAAATACCTAGCTTTTGTCTGTTAAAGAACATTTATTCTGAATTCTAACTTTTCTCTCTCTACCTTCCCAGGACTCAATGTCAACTGATCATGGATAATATCACAGCAAGTAGGTGACAAGTGGAATCAGACACCCCTGAGCCTAAGACAGCTGCTGGAGGAAACATTAGGAAACTTCACCTGTGACAGCACGAAATGATGGTATAGAAATGGAATTTGGAGAAGGCACATAGAGATACAACCCGGTACTTGATGATAAGGCAGGAAGAAGCCAGGTCCTCTTTGGAATCCCCACACTGCTGTCTACCTCTCTAGCCATCGCCTCAACTTGGCCAACACTTAGGGTCTCACTTCCTCCTGGGTGTCCTTACTTGTGGCCATTTTGTCTGGGTGATGCATGTGGGAGTTGAATTGCATGTCTAGGGCTTAAAAAGACCCATCTGAGACACTGGGGGTGGTGAAGGGTAGGTATAAAGTAGAATGTTTTTAAATAACACTCTACAACTTTAAGTGTTTTGCTTGCAAATTTCTGTCCAGACTTCACTCCCCCCAACAATTTCCCTCCAGGTATAGCTTTGGCGAACACTTCCAGTATTAAATTAGGTAATTAATCCAGATGAATTTGCATCCAAATGGAGTTTTCAGGATTGTATCCAACTTGGCTTTTAGGTTTTATGACCCATGACTGGTTACATTCAGTGCTTATATCCTGTGAAATATTGTTGAAAAGTATGCATTTCATTTTTTGGTTATATATGGTGTAAAACAAGTCTAGAGGGCACATGAAGTAATTAAATTTAACACTTTTTAATATAAAAGACAGGAATAATTTTGCTTTATTTCAATATTTAATATTGAATTTCTAGGTGATTCTAACATAATGAAAAGTTTAATTTCTTAACAATTATTTAATTGTTTTTGATAAAATTTATTAATTTTGTAATATATGGTAGTGGAGTCATTTGTTTCAATGGGTTGTTTATTAAAGTTCGGTGAGTGATTATAATAGAAAAATGAGAATTATCTAGAGTTATTTCTTAATAATGAAAAGAAAGAAGAAATGAAAGCTGAAATGTGAAAGGCTAAGTAGCAAGCATCCTTTCTGTTACCTGAGATGTTTTAGTCATAATGTTGGAGTACTTCCATGTAGAGACAACACCAAAGTCATTAGCTTCACTTTACACATCACCATGGAAACCAGCCTGCTGATCACTATGACCTTTATGACCAATGATGTGTTTTCTAGAGTGTTTCCAATGAAAAGCCAAGGCCATGGCCATGGGGATGCACTGCAACCTAAACCCACCTAACTTCTTTTTATTTTTTCTTTCAAAATAGAAACACTCCCAATCTGACTCATTTATGGTGCAGTACAAATCTAGAATCTCACATAATTTTTCTCATTTTGAAAATTAGCTCTCTGAGAACTTTCTACAGTGTATTCTGATTGTATCCACTCTTCCCCCTCAACTCCTCTCAGACTCTCCCCCCCCATTCTTTTCCCACCCAACTTATTTTGTGTTCCTTTAATTTTATTTTTTGAGACAGGGTTTCTCTGTGTAACAGTCCTAGCTGTCCTGGAAGTCGCTTTGTAGACCAGGCTGGCCTCTAACTCACAGAGTACCTCTTGCTCTGCCTCCCAAGTGCTGGGATTAAAGGTGTGTGCCACCACCACCTGCCCTCCCTTTTATTTTTAAACTTAAATTTATGTCAACCATACATTCATAGATATGTGGCCACCTGCTGGAGCATGGCTGACAGAGCTACAATTTAAAGAAAAGTGGCTTTCCTTCTCCTAGCTTCTATCTGTTGCCAATAGCTCTTCAGCTTGGGATGGAGCTTCAAGCCCATCTCCCTTCTCCACGCTGGGATTTTGTTTAACTTGAGTTTACATAGGGTATGTGTTTGCTGTCACAACCACTGTGGATTCACATGTATAACTGTCCTGTTGTTGTGTGTAGAAAACACTATTTCCTTATAGTCATTCATCTCTGCTTGCTTTTAAAAATATCTTAGGTAATTTTTACAATCTCTTAATTTGAAATAATATATCTGATGGGAAATATCTTCAAAAAGAACTCACCACTCCATCTTGATTTACTTTGATTAGCACCTGGCTGGAAATGATTGAACTTTCCACACTATTCTCTTACACAGTTGCCAACCAGATTATCGTTTTGTGGGATAAAATGTTTATTCTGAATATTTGGGGTTATGTTTTTTTTGGAACAAATTATTCAGATAATCACTCTGGTTCACATGTGTTTGGCAAATGAACACGAAACTAGCACATGGAAGTTCCTTTCTTTCCTTTCCTTTCCTTTCCATTTCTATTTAATTCATTGCATTGGAAAATAATCTTGGTGGCCTCCATTACTTGAAATAT